>CBVK0100027454.1:0-17967 GCA_900067695.1 Picea abies | reverse complement strand
TCCTTTGACTTGAAGGCGGTCTTCCATACATCTGTCTGTTCTATCAGGACTTGGTGGTAGCCAGACTTGAGATCAATCTTACTGAAGTATTTTTCCCCCATGAGTTGATCAAGGAGGTCATCGATTCGAGGAATCAGGTACTGGTTGTTGATTATGATTTTATTCATAGCCCGGTAATCAATATAGAGTCACCAGGTCCCATCTTTCTTCTGTACCAGCATGATTGGGCTCCTGCAAGGTGATGAGCTAGGGCGGATGTGCCCCTTGTGGAGTAGTTCCTGGATCTGTCGCTTGATCTCCTCATTCTCTAACAAAGAGCGATGATAGACTGGCCCATTGGGTAGCGGTGCATCGGGGGTCAGATCGATGGGGTGCTTGACCTAGTAGTGTAGAGGTACCCCTGTAGATGAGGAGAAGATATCTGAGTATTCTTCCACAACCTTATCTACTTACTTCTGTTGTGTGGAGAGATCAACCTCAGAGAACCTGGATGTGGCTATGATATTTCACTTATTCTGAGAGCGATTCATGAATAAGACAAAATCCCCCATATAAGAGATGACCTTCCTGCATTGCTTAGCAGAGATCAAGGAAATAGCACTAGGTGGGACTGCACTAGGTATCTTATACAATTTCCTGTTAAAAGTAATAATAACACTACGAGGCCTAGACTCATATACAACATGACATTTCCATAAATAAGATTGTCCCAAAAGAACATCACAAACTTCAAGAGGAGAAACATCACACAATACCTCGTCTTTGAAGGGCTTGATGTCATACGACAGTCGGCCCTGCTGGCTAACGCGGAGATCACTTCCTTGGTGGAGCCATCCAATGGTGTACAGTTTTGGGTGCGGCGTTGTTGGCAGGGCCAACCACTTGACAATCTTTGCTGAAATGAGGTTCTTTTGGCTACCACTATCAACAATGAAGTGCAGCGGGGTGCCTTTTACCCACATCTGTGAATGGAAGAGGCACTCTCCTTCTTCTGGCTCGTCTAGTTCACCAGGCTGGAGCTTGGTGGTAGCAACGGTGGCATTGGGTTCCATGTTAATTATTCATCTTCCCCTTTCTGGTTCTGGCTCAAAGTCATAATCTACATCTGATTCAGAGGCTTTCACTTCGGCCACTAGCGACTGCTTTGAGCGATAGTCAATGGTGTTATGCCAAGGGCTCTTATGGAAGTCATACCACTTCCCAATATATTTTTTTGTCTTTCTGGTGTCCTTCTTTGCTTGCGGCTTGAACTAGTTGTCCTGGTACTATATTTTCTCTGTCCTAGCTTTTGTTGTGAGGGGTTCCCAGGCCCAAATTGCTGCGTCTTTTGTTTGAGCTTCTGCTCGATTTTGGTGGCATATCGATAGGCCGTGCTCAAGGATGAGACGTCCAAAAATTCCATTTTGGTCTGGATGTATCTATGCAGAGAATCGTGATACTTGAGCACCAGATGTCGCTCTAAATCTTTGATACCCAACTTGGTGTGCAAGGTATGGGAGATATTTGTAAAATCTGGCACTGCTTGGTCTCTTTCTTGCCGCAGTGTGGTCCATTTGGTATAAAGGCCTTCATAACTTCTGACAGCGTAGTATTGTTCCTTAATAGCATCCCTAAAGGATTCCTAGGTGGCCATGATTGAAAATAATGAGGTTTCCTCTATTTCCTTTTGCTCACAAAAATTTTCCCACCAATCTTTGACATGGGGAACGACTTTGAGGAGCAAAAAAGTAATATTTTCTTTATTCGAAAAGTTATGGACAGAAAAATACCCTTCTAGTAGATTCAATCACTTGTCTACAACATCTGCATCTATCTGACCTTCATATATAGGAATATCGAAGTTTATTTGTACCTTGAAGGGGGCAGTACCTCCGTTCGAAGAAGATGCGTTGCCTGTTGGTAGCTGCCGAAGGATTTGTGCGAAACTATCCATCATCTCGTTCCTCTGCTGTTTGAGGGCTTCCTCAATCAATAGTTTGAAAGGATCTCCTATCTTGTCATATTTATTTTCTCCTGGCATGGGAGATCACTTGGGCGTGCGAGAGCTTCTTTCCATAAGAGAAACAAGCTCGAGACCCAACTCTTTGTACTCCAACCTCGTTGGGGACATGCATTAAGACGAGAAGGAGCATATCGCTTTGATACAACTGATCTAGATTTTATGAGCAGAACGAAATGAATATAGATTATTAATAGGTTCTTAAGACAAAATAACAAAGATACAGTAAAATTGGTTTTCTATTCAATAACAAAATAAGTTGAAACTATAAAATGCAGTGGAAACAAGCTTGCTAGAATAGTGGCGGTTTATCTCTGAGAAGAGATGTGACGAAAGCGTGCATTCACAAGAAGAAGGTTACAATGAGGCTCTGAAGGAATTTTTACAATAAAAAATAATTCCAAAAACCCTAGACATCCAAAAACCTAACCCTAGGAGATGAAGCTCCAAAAGTCACATGGGCCCCATTTGGGTAAGTTAGTACATCAACTTCCTGGGGTCGTAACTTTTGCATACAATCTTCGTTTTAGGCGTGTGATAACTCATTGGAAAGGTATCATCGAGAAGATTCATTTTGGGGGCTCAATCATGCCTTCGACTATCATTGAGGATATCAATACCAAAAAGCCTTCATTTAGGCCCTCAAAATGGCCCCGAAAGTTATAACTGCTAAAAATAGTAAATTGCTAAAATTGTCAAAAAAATGTTTTAAGCCAGTTGGAAAAGGTGGGTGGCCACCGATATCCATCTAGATCATGGAGTTAGCATCAAAACTATGTTTCAAGTAGGATAATTTGTCTCCTTATTATCCTTGGGTGAATGGTCAAGTAGAGGTCATCAACAAGTCTCTTAAGATCATCCTTCAATGGACTATCAATACTATTAAATCAAATTGGAATATAATGATTTATTCAGCATTATGGGCATACCAGACCTCGGTTAAGACTATTACAAGATTCTCACCTTTGAAAATCATGCACAGGATGGAATAACTCATGTTGATTAAGCGTGAAGTTCCTTCATTGAATGTTGTTGTTAGGATTCTTCCTAACACAACTGAATTAGAAGTGCATCTCATTCACTTGGAACATTTTGATGAGCAACGTTGTGATGCAACCATGATAAATGAGATGCAAAAAAACTGTTTCAAGACTCAATATGATAAGTTTGTCTTCCTAAGGATATTTTTCGAGGGAGACCTTGTTTCGATTTATGATCAAGACAAGGATGATTTATTCAAGACAAGGATGATTTAGGGTCAAGCTAGTTTAACTCAATCTAGCATGGTCCTTACATCACGAGACATGTGTTGGAAAACTGGGGGGGTGGGTGAATCAGTTGTTACTCGGCTTAAACAATTATGCTTATTTTAAATTCTTTACACAACATTTAATGACAATCACAATAATGCAAGGAAATAAGCAATAGAACATTTAGCATCAGTCACACATACGAGATACATAGAGACAGATATTTCCTGAGGAAACCCATACAGGGTAAAAACCTCTTCTTCTTTATATGATAAGTAATATTTACGTTCTTTACATTATCATACATATGATCACCAACTCATAATGAGGCTAAAACCTCTGTTTTGCAAGCTGCTACTTGCTGAGAGCACCAACTCTCTGGATTCTCTAGCACCAACTCCCTGGTTTCTCTAGCACCAACTAGAAGGAAGCACCAAATCCCCAGTTTCTCTAGCACCAACTAGAAGGAAGATACAACTCCCTATGTTCAAGCACCCACTTAAACCTCTGAGGACAACAATCCTCCCTAGCACCTCCCTACCACCCTGAAATATAAATCTTTGCTATTAATACTTATTACAGTGATATAAATTTCTTCAATGGCTTACCGGTCTCATCACTTTTCTGCTACACTGCGTTTCTCTATCTGCATCAGTGTCTTCTACACACTCCTTGTGCTTTATGTTATTTTTCCTTTTATGCTCTCTGTGCCATGTCCCTTCAATGCACCATTCTCCTTCTATGCATTTCTGCTGCTGCGCTCTGCCTCCTCCTTCACACCTCAATCACACCCAACCACAATAACCCCAATCTCTTCTTTGTTATGCATTCTTAGAGTCTCTATGCTCCTTGTGCATGCAATATGCACCAATCTCATGCATGCTCTCCCCCTACCACAGTTCTCCCCATTGGGGTGTTTACTCGCACTTCAGTCTACTACAGCTTTTCTCACTCCAGCCTCCAACTCGTCTCTCTATCTTGCATTTCCTCCTCATGTCGATTACTCTACCTAATCATCATTGCAACTCTTCAGCTTCTTTGGCAGTTCACCCCACACATCTAGCATCACTGGGTGTTATGCTGAGATTTCTCAACCTATCTAGAAGTTGAGACTCTTCGTCTTCTCTATCATAGTCGAGCTAATCCTCTCTGTTGTAGTTACACACTTCAATGCTCATCCATCTGTCGATCGCCTCTAAGAATAGTCTTCAATCCCTGGAAGATGCCTCGATCCTCTTCATCTTCTGTGGTGATCATATTGAGGCCTCTTCAAGTCCTTTGGTAGAAACCATCAGTCGTTTATAGTAGTTACACTGGAAAGTGCAAAAATATCCCTCCAATCATATTCAAGTTCACCTACACCATTGGATAGAGTTCGTAAGGTCTTGCGTTTAGTTTTCCATTTTATACTTTGGAATTTTAGGATTCCTATGGTTAAGGTTTCTTTACGCTTCACGTACTGATCCCCAAAACTCTGAAATTGATCTTGGTTGCACTAGCTCTTTCCTCCATATTCCACCGATGTGATCAATGGCTATGACCATAGGCTAAGCCAAAATGTGTTTCGCATTTTGGCATTTCGACACTCTTGTTGTGAGGCATCTCAACTCTCCAAGTCGTGATCTCCGAAACTCTGAAAAAGGAGCTTGCCTATTCAAGATTTTCTCTATAGCTCTTCGATGATGTGACCACCATCAATGACTCAGCACTTATCCATAAAGAGCTTTCACAATTTTGCAATTCGGCATTTTAGCATCCTTGATGCGAAGATTTCTTTACGCTCCATGTCCAATCCCCGAAACTTCGAAATGGAGCTTGCCACTTTGAGTTCTCTTCTACAATTCTTTGACGATGTGACCACCAGAATATGACCCCTCTCCAATCACACAAGCACTTTGATATCCATATCAATGGTCCTCAATCTATGGTGATCGGACAACTATCCTCTACCCCGAGACTTCAGCCTTCGAGACTTTGGGGGAGTGATGGAGTTAAAAATTCCAAAGAAAAAACTCCCAGAGTGAGGTAGGTCTTCCGTCACTCGATGACGTGTTGTGACCCAAGTGGTTGTCACATGTCACTCAGAATTGTGATTTCTAGTGCCCTGAAATGCCAAATCAACTTGACACTTGTCATTGTCTAATTGTGCCACATGTCATAGAATTCCACATGTCCTTTTTGATGTGGTTTGCAACATTCACCTCCTGGATCTGTTGGCCCAGATCACTTCGCGATTTCGCATATCGTGATTTTGGCATTCTTGATGTGAATGTTCTTCACTTCCAAGTCTCGGTCTGTGAAACTCCAAAATGGATTCAGATCATCTTTTCATCTTTTCTCACTTTGCAACTTCAGGACTCCTATGATGAGGAGTCTCGACACTTGACTCCTCCATCTCCTGGTATTTGAAACTCTGAAATGGATTCAGATCAACGGTACAGATCAAACTTCGATCTGATGACTAAGGTTATTTCACAATTTTGCGTATCGTGAGTTCGAGAGGTTAGGGCACCCCATTCCTTAGACTTTCCAGTGAGTGAAAGGATGATCTTTCACCACGTATCCTTCTTGTATCGACAATCCAGTTTTGTCCTCGATCCAACGGTTGATATTATATCATGGTTTAGCATATGATGATTTTGCATTTCATGACTTTGGGACTCCTGTAGTAAGAGTTCTTGACATTCCCAACTCCTGGTATCCAAAACTATCTCCTGCTTTCGGGATTTCGGTGTTTCGCATTTCGCAATTCCAAGACTCCTGTGGTGAAGTTTTTTGACACTTCAACTCCTGGTATCTGAAACTCCAAAAAGGAGCTGGATCAACATATTCCGTTGTTTCTCATTTCACCATTTTTTCATTCTTGTCATGAGTTGCTTCCTCGACTCCTTTAATGTCTAGTCTGATCTTTCCATGCAATTATCCTTGTGTTGTTGATCTTCCTTCCCTTCCTATTTTCCATCGAATAAACAAGCACACTCTTGCACTCTTTATGCACCTCTGCACTATCTCTTCTGAGATTATGTTGTCTCTGTTTTTCCATCGTTGCATACTTTGATCTTTCCATCAATGACAAGTAGACCTGCCTGTAAAAGTGCCAACAATATCCCCCTTTGTCATTGATGGTAACCCTGAATGACTACGCTAATATACTTGGACCTCCAACTGTAGCATCTGGTCTGAACCATTCCTTTTTCTCCCCCTTTGACATCGATGTCAAAGAAAACATGCCCCCCCTGAGTTGTTACAATAATTTTAGGAGGTATCAGATATTCAATCAATATAAAAGTCCCCCTAATAGGATGGACTCTTTTAGGTGTGAGACGGTATGACACCCAGCTTCTGTCAGAGATATTCAAATGGTGTCTTAGCTAGGGGTTTAGTAAAGATGTCTGCAATTTTTTATATGGTTGGAATGTAATGGACTTGAACAACCTGGTGACCTGCTCTCTCAGAAAATGGTATTTTATGGGAATATGCTTGGTCTTGGAGTGGAATACAGGATTCTTAGACACACTGATGGCACTAGCATTATCACAATGAATTGGGATCGGTGTAGCGTATTTTACCTCCAAGTCTGCAAGTGTCTGAATCATCCATAATACCTGAGTGCAAAAGGTAGCAACAGCAATGTACTCTGCCTCTGTAATTGATAAGGAAACATAAACTTGCTTTTTACTAAGCCATGCTACTAATGAGTCACCCAGGAAGAATGCTCCTCCACTGGTGAGTTTTCTCTCATCAACACAGTTTGCCCAATCTGCATCTGAGTAGGCAGTTAACTGAAAATTCTGATTTTTGGGATATCAAAGACCATAAGTCATTGTTTCTTTCAAATACATGAATATCCTTTTGACAGCTTGCAAATGACTCTGTTTAGGTGCAGACTGATATCTTCCTACAATTCTAACATCATTCATTATGTTTGGGCAAGATGTTGTGATGTACAATAGGCTGCCTATCATTGACCTATATGAACTTTGATGAACATTAGGTCAGTCATCATCCTTACTTAATTTGCATCCAATAACCATAGGTGTACCCACAGTTTTAGAATCTTCCATTTGAAACCTTTTCAACATTTCTCTTAGATATTTTTCTTGAGAATTGAACATCCCTTCAAACCTCTGAGTAATTTTCAAACCAAGAAAAAATGGAAGTTCACCTATCATAGACATTTCAAACTTAGACTCCATGGAAAAAGCAAACCATTGTACCAATGAATCCTTATTACATCCGAAGATGATGTCATCTACATAGACCAATACGATGAGCAAATCATTATCTTCTATTTTGATATACAAATTGTTTTCAATTGTTCCTCTCTTGAACCCTTTGTCTTTGAGATATGTATCCACTCTGTGATACCAGGCTCAAGGGGCTTGTTTTAATCCATATAAATATTTCTTCATCTTTCATACTAAGTCAGGGTTATCAAATAGTTCAAAACCCTCTAGTTGTTCCATATAGACTTCTTCACTTAAATCTCCATTTAGAAAAAATGACTTCACATCCATTTGATAGACTTTAAACCTTTTATGACAAGCATAGGCAAGAAACATCTTGATAGCTTCTAATCTTGCTGTGGGCGCAAATGTTTCATCAAAATCTAGTCCTTCTATTTAAGCATATCCTTTACAGACCAATCTTGCTTTGTTCTTGACAACTTGTCCCTGCTCATTCAACTTATTCTTAAAGATGCATTTGGAACCAATGATATTTTTACCTTCAGGTCTATGAACCATCTCCCACGTATTGTTATTCTCAATCTGATCAAGTTCATCATTCATTGCTTTAACCCAATGGTCATCTTTTCTAGCTTCATTAAAATTCTTGGTTTCTAGCAAGGATATGAAAGCTATATGTGATTGTTCAGTGTCTTTGATTATCTTTCTCCTGGTTTGTACACCTTTGTCTTTTTCACCAATTATCTAACTTGTAGGATGATTCTTTTGAGTGATTCTGGAGGAGGAATTTGAAGTTGTCTACTGATTTGAATCTGTCTGAGTATATGTGTCTTCATCTGATTCAGAGTCTTCATTTTCTGATTCTTGGACCTATTCATCTTCAGCTTTAGCTGTGTCCTCTGTAGACGACTCATTATTGTACACTCTCTTGTTGGGATTCCTTCATCAACTTTTATGTCAATACTGTCAACCATTTTATGTAGACTCTCAGTATAGCATATGTATCCTTTATTGTTTGTAGCATACCCTAAGAAGATACCTTCATCAGCCCTGTCATCATATTTTCCAAGGTTCTCATCATTATTCTTTATGTAACATTTACTCCCAAAGACTTTGAAGTGTTTGATTGATGCAGGTCTCCCATACCACAGTTCATAAGGTGTCTTGTCACTTTGTGGTCTGAGGTGGGATTTTTTAAGAACATGGAGTGTTGTGTGTATTTCTTCTATGCAGTAGGTTTGACCAATGTTCTTCTCATTCATCATTAACTTGGCCATTTGATGCACTGTTCTGTTTTGCCTCTCAACTACTCCATTTTGTTGAGGAGTTCTTGGGATTGTGTGTTCTCTCTTGATCCCATGCTTATCACATAATTCCTTGAAATCACTTGCCATAAATTCTCCTCCTCTGTCTGATCTTACTACCTTTAACCTCTTGCCTATTTGATTCTCAGTTAAAGCCTTAAATATTTTAAACTTCTCAAATGCTTCAATTTTTTCCTTGAGAAAGGCAACCCAAGTAAGTCTAGAGTAATCATCAATAATCAACATGAAGTAATTTTATTTCCCTGTGCCTTCCTATCTTGATGGTCCACATAAATCCATATGAACTAGTTGGAGTGGTTTCTCTGTTGAAGTAAAGCTCTTGGACTTAAACTGTGTCCTGGTTAGCTTTCCTACTTGAAAGGGTTTACACATCGAATCTTGGGGCTTTGATATTCTCGGAAGATCTTTTACTGCCTCAAGATTTTTGAGCTTGATTGAGTGGTGAAATTTTAAATGTACAAGTCTCCTATGCCATAACCATCTTTCATCATGTTCTCTTAGATGACACTCTTCTCTATTTTCTTTCAGCACATATACTTTATTTTTTGTCCTTATGCCTTTGGCCACCACTTGTCCTGAGTTTACAGACTTTATTTTGCAGTCCTTGGACATGAACACCACTTCACATCCTCTGTCACACATTTGAATTACACTGATCATATTATGTTTCAACCCATCTACAGGTAGAACATCTTGGGATTTTCCTTTTCCATTACTTAAACTCACCATCCCTTTCCCTTTATTTTACCTGGAGCATCATTTCCAAAGGTTACATTTCCTGATTTGCTTTAACTTAGAGATAGAAACTTACCTTTGTCTCCCGTCATATGTTTGGAGCATCCACTATCTATATACCAAGGGTTCATTTTTCTTTGATATGACAACACTAATCTACACTTGTCACTTTCTTTCTTCTTCCAAACCTTGACATTTTCAGTAGGGGAATTCAAATCTGGTTCATAGTTCCTTAATCGACAGTCAATAGATTTATGTCCATAGTTATGAAATATGTAGCATTCAATCTCATTGTTCAATAGGTAAAAATTATTATTGCAGCATTGTCTACTCATTGACTATTGATTATTTCTTGATCTGCTTAGTTGCATGTCTCTAGACTTAATTTGGCAATTTGCAATCTGTGAAGGTTTGTTACTTGGTTGTATCATTCTTTGTTGTGGCAAGTATTTATTCCTTTGAAATCTTAATTTCTCATGTCTAAGTCTTAAGGAACAATTTACAGCTTTGTGACCAAAGTTAGAACAATAGAAACAATAGCCATAGAAAAATTCTTTGTACATGGAAAATGGTTGTCTTGTTTGAGAAAATCTATTTCTTCCATGCTGATGACGTCTTTCAGCAGGGAGCACATTATTTCTTTGTTCTACAAATTCAGTCCTGGCACCTTTTTATTTACTCGTCCTGGGCGGTTGATTGTCTTCCTTTGTTTCTGCAGGTTTTTTGTTTTCATTGATTGTAGATTTGACAAACTTGATGGGTTCTTTGTTTCTTGGCTTATCACTGCTTGATCCCTCTTCATAACCCAAACTAGTTTTCATCTTTGGATTCCTTTTCTGATTCAGAATGGTGGCTAATCCTTCTGTGGCTTTGATGCTTGATAGATTCTGATTATACAAGGCTTGACACTTCTCCATTTCTTTCCTATTTTTAACTACTTCTTGTTCTAAGGCTTCACATCTTGCCTTATTTTCTAATAACTTTCGTTTCAGAATGTCTTCGATTTTCTTTGCTTCTTCTAATTCCACTTTTAGTAGGACAAGGTCTTCATCAGGTTCTTTACTGTCTTTCTTGAACTGTATCAACAATTGTCTTTGCTTTATGTTCTTAATTCTTAGTCTGTCAATCTCTTCTAGTGCACTAATCAGTTCTCCTTCCATGTCAACCACAACTTATTTTTCATTAGCATCACTTCCTGTGCTTATATTATCATAATCCTCTTTGGCCATAAGTATGAAGTCATTTAGTTTATCTTCAATAGTGGAGTCATTGTCTTCATCATCTGAAGGATCATCATCATTGTTTACACACACACTTTTCTTCTTAAAGTTATTCTCTTTAAAGAAATTTATGTATTTTTGCTTCTCCTCATCATCACATGTTTCATCCTTTCTTTTGTGGGCACATTTATTTGAAAAATGACCTATCCTACCACAGTTGAAACATTTGAAAGGCAGTTTACCTTTGTATTTTCCTGATCCCTTCTTCAGTCTCTTCACAAATTTTTCTTCAATTTCATCAGGCTCTGAATCCTCATTCTCATATGCCTTAAATGATGCTTCTCTAGAGGTGGGTTTATTTTTAAATATTCTCATTTCATATGCAGTCAATGATCCTAGAAGTTGATCAAAATCCAAGGTTTTTAGATCATTAAGTTATTCAATAGCAGAGACCTTCGGGTTGAACCTATCTGGTAGAGATCTCAAAAAATTTTGAACTAAAGAAGGTTCCTCAATTTTCTCACCAAGTGCTTTCATTGCATTTACCATTTATTCTACTCTCAAAAAGTATTTTCCAACAGTTTCATCTTCCTTCATCTTCAACTATTCAAAATATATTCTGTAGGTTTGAAGCTTGGTGTCCATTACCTTCTCATTACCTTCATAACTGCTAATGAGTTTCTCCCACATTTCTTTGGCAGTTCCTAGGTGCATAACTTCTATGAATTCTGCTTCTACAATCCCACTCAAGATAGCATTCATAGCCTTAGCATTGAAGATAAATTCTAGCTTGTCATCCTTATTAGCTAGTATAACTGGCTTTACATAACCAATATCTACCACATCCCAGACATCTGCACATAAAGCCATTATGTAGGTTCTCATTCTAACTTTCCAGAAGGCAAAGTTTGTTCCATTGAATAGAGGGGCTTTATTGGTTGAATTTCCTTCATGGATTGACATGTTTAAGCTCTAGGATCTACCCTTAGATAAAAGGGGTCGGATCTGATACTAGTTGTTGGACAACTGAGAGGGCGGGTGTGAATTAATTGTTACTGGGCTTAAACAATTATGCTTATTTTAAACTCTTTACACAACATTTAATGACAATCACAATAATGCAGGGAAGTAAGCAATAAAACATTCAGCATGAGTCACAAATATGAGATACACAGAGACAAATATTTCTTGAGGAAACCCATACAGGGTAAAAACCTCTTCTTCTTTATATGATAAGTAATATTTACATTCTTTACATTATCATACATATGAGCACTAACTCATAATGAGGCTACAACCTCTGTTTTGCAAGTTTCTACTTGCCGAGAGCACCAACTCTCTGGATTCTCTAGCACCAACTAGAAGGAAGCACCAACTCAAGGAAGCACCAACTCCCCAGTTTCTCTAGCACCAACTAGAAGGAAGCTACAACTCCCTGTGTTCAAGCACCCACTTGAACCTCTGAGAAAAAAAGTCCCCCCTAGCACCTCCCTACCAACCTGAAATATAAATCTTTGCTATTAAGACTTATTACAACGATATAAAGTTCTTCAATGGCTTACTGGTCTCATCACTATTTTGCTCTATCTGCATCAGTGTCTTCTACACACTCCTTGTGCTTTCTGTTCTATTTCCGTTTATGCTCTCTATGCCATGTCCCTTCAATGCAACATTCCCCTTCTGTGCATTTCTACTGCTGCACTCTGCCTCCTTCATCACACCTCAATCACACCCAACCGAAACAACCCCGATCTCTTATTTGGTCTGCATTCTTATAGTATTTGTGCTCCTTGTGCATGCAATATGTAGCAAGCTCTTGCATGCTCTCCCCCTACCACAGTTCTCCCCATCGGGGTGTTTACTCGCACTTCACTCTGCCACAACTTTGCTCACTCCAGCCTCCAACTCATCTCTCTATCCTACATTTCCTCCTCATGTTAAGTACTCTACCTGATCATCATTGCAACTCTTCAGCTTCTCTGGCAGTTCACCCCACGCATCCAACATCACTGGGTGTTATGCTGAGATTTCTTAGCCTATATGGTAGTTGAGAATCTTTGTCTTCTCTATCATAGTCAAGCTAATCCTCTCTGTTGTAGTTACAGACTTCAACGCTCATCCATCTGTCAATCGCCTCTATGAATAGTCTTCAATACTTGGATGATGCCTTGAGCCTCTTCATCTTCTCTAGCGATCATACTGAGGCCTCTTCATGTCCTCTGGAAAAAACCATCAGTCATTTCTAGAAGTTAAACTGGGAAGTGAAAAAGTAGCCCTCCGATCATATTCAAGTTCACCTGCACAATTGGATGGAGTTCGTAGGGTCTTGCGTTTAATTCGTTGTTTCGTATTTCATCATTTTGGGATTCTTGTGGTTAAGGTTTCTTTACGCTTCACGTACTAATCTCTGAAACTTCGAAATTGAGCTTGGTTACACTAGCTCCTTCCTCCATCTTCCGTCGATGTGACCGATGGATGTGACCATAGGCTAAGACAAAATGTGTTTCACATTTCAGCATTTCGACAATCCTGTTGTGAGGCATTTTGACTCTCCAAGTCGCGATCTATGAAACTCCAAAAAAGGAGCTTGTCGCTTCAAGTTTTTCTCTACAGCTCTTCGACAATGTGACCACCATTGGTGACCGAGCGCTTATCCATAAAGCGCTTTCATGATTTCACAATTCAACATTTCGGCATCCTTGATGTGAATATTTCTTTACGCTCCATGCCCGATCCCCGAAACTCCGAAATGGAGCTTTCCACTTCGAGTTCTCTTCTACAGTTCTTTGACGATGTGACCACTGCAATATGACCCCTCTCCAATCACACAAGCACTTCGATCTCCAGATCAATGGTCCTCGATCTATGGTGATCGAAAAACTATCCTCTGCCACGGGACTTCAACCTTCGGGACTTTTGGGGAGTAATGGAGTTAAAACTGCCAAAGAAAAAACTCTCAGAGTGAGTTCAGTCTTGCATCACTCGATGATGTGTCATGATAGGAGTGGCTGTCACATGTCACTCAGAATTGTGATTTCCAGTGGCTTGAAATTCCACATCAACTTGACACTTGTCATTGTCTGATCATTCCATGTGTCATAGTCTTCCACCTATCCTTTCTAACGTGGTCTGCCACATTCACCTCCTAGATCTATCGGCCCAAATCACTTCGCGATTTCTCATATCACAATTTCAGGATTATTGATGTGAATGTTCTTCACTTCCAAGTCTCGGTCTGCGAAAATCTAAAATGGAGTTAGATCATCTTTTCATCTTTTCTCACATCGCAACTTCGGGACTCCTGTGATGAGGAGTCTCAACACTTGAATCCTCCATCTCCCGGTATCCAAAACTCCGAAATGGAGTCGGATCAACGGTTGAGATCAAACTTCAATCTGACGGCTAAGGTTATTTCACGATTTTGCGTATCGCGAGTTTGAGAGATAAGGGAACCTCGTTCCTTTAATTTTCCAGTTAGAGAAAGGATGATTTTTCGCCATGTATCCTTCTTGGATCGACAGTCCAATTTTTTCCTTGATCCAATGGTTGAGATTATATCGTAGTTTAGCATATCACGATTTCACATTTTGTGACTTTCGGACTCCTGTAGTAAGAGGTCGTGACATCCCCAACTACCGGTATCCGAAATCCTGGTATCCGAAACTGTCTACTGCTTTCGGGATTTCGGCATTTCGCATTTCGCGATTCTGGGACTCCTGTGGTGAAGTGTTTTGACACTTAAACTCCCGATATCTGAAACTCTGAAATGGAGTTAGATCAACGTATTCCGGAATTTCGCATTTTGTCGTTTTGGCATTCTTGTCGTGAGTTGCTTCCTTGACTCCTCCAATTTCTGGTCTGATCTTTCCATTGAATTATCCATGCACTACTGATCTTCCTTGCCTACCTATTTGCCATTGAATAAACAAGCACACTCTTGCACTGTTTGTGCACCTTTGCACTATCTCTTCTAAGCTTACGTTGTCCCTATTTTTCCATCGCTTCATACTCTGATCTTTCCATCAATGACAAGCAGACTTGCCTGTAAACATGCCAACAACATGCGCTCCATAAAGAAGCTTATGATTTTTTATATTACAAAGGTAATTTTGTTAGAGCCTAGAAATGGGCTCTATCTCAAGAGGGGCTATGCTTAAGTAGTAATTCTCAATCATTTTCCCCTTTGTAATTATTTTATATTAGTATTATTTAGGATTTGTGTAGTTCATTTTTATTTCTATTTCGATTTTCTTATGATGCTTTTGCTTGGTTGAAAAATGTCACTAGAGTCTTTGGTATTCATAGGGTTCGCATATGGTGTCAGTTGTCACACTCAAAACCTTTCTTCCATCGCATGGGTGATTTACTCGCCTTTGGGAAAAGTAGTAACTTTCAGAGGAGCTTGTCTGGGGCCAGCAACCAATGATGTGGTTGAGCATAACATCATTATTTAACTTCTTGGAGATGTCATTTCACATGGTATCTTGTCTCTGGAAGTTCTCCTAGATTCCTAGTTGATAGTGTTGTAGTTGAATGATGAATATCGTGTGCACGATCCTATGCTTCTTCGATGATTCCTTCAGGTACATCTTTTGGAATGATTTTTTAACTATGTTACATATGTTCATGTTTCTAGGAGTGCAAATTTAGTATCTGATGCATATGCTAATAACATGTTAGATTGGAATTTGTTAAATAATTAAAATTAGAGGCACACGCACACATAAATGTATAATAGAATAATTTTCACATAACAACATAAGTATATCAAGGAAAAATAATGTATCTATATTTCTTTAATATTCATTAAGTACAAAAATGTGTGTCATTGTTACAAAATCAGGCTCCTATCCTTGAGTGACTACATCTATATACCAATGTAATAAAACATAATATATATATGTTAAAGGCCTTGCCCTCACATGATTGTCTCACTATTAGACTACGATGTAGGGTAAACGCACGAAAATTTGAACCAGATCCCTTGGCACCTTGACAACATGTCGTTGCATATGCTCCGACAAGTCCTCTATTTTTACCATGGGGAGTTGGTGTGTTAGACAGTCTAGATTCTTCTAGAAGTTATGAAGTACTCTCTCGGCTCTCTTGGCATCTTTTTTAGGCTGCTCCATGCCATGTACTTTGTGTTAGTGGTGAGGGAATACCTTGGGTCTCCTCAGACCAATATGTGCAAATTTGTGTCATTTTGTTAGCATTGTTATCCATACCAAAAACATTTTAATTTTGGTTTACTTATTGAGAAATCTATTAAATAAAATCAATAAAAATTAATAACTTTAAATTTTAAAAAGCGGTTACCTATCTCTCCCAATGTTGCTCTAGGTGGAATAGGAAAATCTCGGTCTTGGCTAATGTTTATCCATTCATAAGAATAATCATCAATAACAATAATCTGTATCTCCCACCAATTGAAGAATTCATCATCGTAGGGATTGGAAAGTCATCTACCTCCGAACTACAAGATCAAACTTGCCCATATGGCCATGCATGGCACTATGAGTGCGTGTGGTTCCATGTACAGTCTAAAACTAATGGAATGCACCCTATCGAAAAACAAGGTGCAGATAATACTTTTGTACCCAAAGTTTAACATATTTCCTTGTTTGCACTCGGTCAGTTGTGTCTTCATGAATTGTAATAAAGATGAGCTCTAGTCACAGATGGTGGGTCACAAGCACTCTACTATGTAAAAAATCTGTGGGCTGGAGGCTTGATGTATTTTCATTGATCCTGTGATCCTAGCAGTGTTCAACATGATGATGTTCAAACTCAAAATATTTATGTTTAAGATTGGGACTTGGCTCCCAACCCATTAAGTCCCTCAAGTGTAGTAAATGGAAATTTATTCATCAATGGTTATTCCCCCTCGTCCTCATGTATGGAGTTTGAAAATGTCACCTCATCTCGAGAGTCCTATAATAAATTAAACATCCTTAACCTCTATTTTCGTATGTTTACCATCAAGCATAAATAAATCTGCATCTATCTCCCATTGGTTAATGAGAAGCTGCAATAATCATTTTTGCGATCACATATTATTCATATCGAAGAATTATTTAAGACTTCATTGTCGAAGGGATTCCATGGCCTCTAGGTATTCAAGAACATGGTTTTCTATGTCTTCATGCTCTCTCTCCCTCCATTCTATCACAGTCCTAAAAATTTTCAAAAGAAAAAAAGGAGTTAGCATTTCATTTTTTCTTTTTGAACATACTTGTACACGACTTCCTTTTAGGATAGTCTCGTACATATGCACTTTCATTAAAGTAAAGTCATGTATAGGGCCTCTTGTATGCACCCCATACCAAAGAGAGGTGTGTACAAGTTTGCCCCCTTTGAAAATTAAAAATACTACTTAAAATTTGATAAGAATGGAAAGATGATTGGATAAAATGAAGAGGGAGAAGATCTCTCCTACCTAGTCCAAATGGTGTTTTATTTCATCCTTTTTAGCTCAATCAATTGACAATTAAATTTCGAGGGCTTTTCCCCACCAATTTCACTATTTTTGGTAAAAACACAAATGGTATGGTAAATTGGGCAATTTTTACTATTTAAATGTCGTTTTTAATCACTTTATACAATTTTAAACCCTAATAATGTTTTCAAATTCCTAATAGACTAATTTTTTAGTGTAAATGACCTTTTTGGTGCATTTTTTCAAGGAAGATATTGAACCATCATGTTTTTCAGGTATGTCAGTCCACTTATTCAACTCTTCAAAGGTAATGTTTTCATCACTAACATATAAGGTTGGTCATTTTCACCTTGGATTTTTCACATTTAGTAGGTTGTGTCATGATTTTTAATGATATACACCAATGAATGGTAATCAAATGGTGTCTCACCGTGTTTGACTTCAACACATCTATTCTCATAGTGCAGATTCATACCATCGACATTTGATTTGAATACCTCGGGTCTATGGTAGCATCACCTCTTTTATGTTGTTTCCAGAGTTACGTTGGATAGTACCACTTCCACTCAAGACATCAATACTTGTGGGGGATCAATTATTCAATCCTTTCTTTCATATATTCTCCTTTGATTCTGAGAAATAGATCCATTTTGTATCTCTTTTGTGGCTATGATCTTTTGACATGGATCCAATGTGATTTCAGTTTTGTGGCCTGAAAAATACTTCTATATATACATATTTCATGGATCCACAATGTACTTGATTTGGCGGCCATGCTTTTCTCACTCCTTAGCATGGGGTGAGATCGGAAG
>CBVK0100027453.1:0-14490 GCA_900067695.1 Picea abies | reverse complement strand
CGGCATTCCTGCTGAACCGCTCTTCCGATCTCACTGATCGACCATAGAAGAATAATATTGAGAGGTATATCATCAAGTAGGTCATGTATTATTGTATCATAGGAGTGGACCACACATCATATGTTTTAGTGGGTAGGTGTATTTTAGTACTCAAGTGAGAATGTCATGAATTACCATTATGGGACGACAAAATCATCCCCGCAAAAGGACAAGACTACAACTACATTATACACCTAGAAAGGGCACAATTCGATCCTTCTACCTCAAAGGATATTAGGTGGTGTAAATACAAAAAACATGACTCTCATAAAAAAAATGGATGTAAAAAAAAATAGTTGAAATCACACAGGCCAAAATGAAATCCACCTGAACCTAAAATGGTCATTGTACATATAAATTTCAATACCTTGATCTTTGAGGACCATGTGCATTATCATGATCATTCAAAGTATTCTAAGAAAAATAAGAAGGCTTCTATTGATCCTAGTTTTAACTCTTTTGATGATGAAGAAGAAGATGCCCCACATAAATTTCATAAGAAGAAGGGGAAGGTTGATGTCAACCCTTTTTCTATCCAACCTACTCCCAAATTTATAGAAAAGGATTCTTGTCAGAAAGTATTTTGGTTAACCAGGAGCTACCCATTATTGGATTGGATATGTGAATACCTCTTACCCCAAAAGGGAACATCCTTTATTTGATTTGTTTCCTAGCCTTAATTAATATTGATAGAATCCTTATAGTACATTGGGTATTTTATCCTAGGATCAACCTATTCAAGAACTAACCCTTAGAATCATTGATGTCAATGGTCCCCTACCTTCTCTCTAAATCACATTTGTCACCTAGACCCTATCCACGGAGTTTAAAGGACTTAGCATAACATTATAATGAATGATCAAGGCTATCACTTATACCCTTAGAATAATATATACTAATGGTACCCTTTCGTCCATTTATTCCTTAAGACTCTTTCCTCCCCTCACTACCCATGCCAGGAAATTGTCTAATACTTACTTCACCTCTCTAACCCAAAGAATATCCTATCATGTCTCCTTAGTATACATGGATACTCTTCATGCATGTATTAACCAAATGGATTGTATGATGATTCCATCTCTATGTTCTCCCTTGATCTCATCTAATATTGGTCCCCTTCTCTCCCTTTTGATATCTTCCACATCCTATTCGTAGAGGAACATAGGTATAATATGGTAAAATAATTCTTCATACTAATATATAATGATGATCGTAACAATAAATGAGTCATTGTGGACACTAGATCCACCCTTAACATCATAACATATATTTCATTTCATTCCCTTGGTGCTAACCACTTCTCTCCTAACAAATCATATACCAAGCCTCTTAGAGATTTTGTGATCTATTTGATTCATGGACCTAAGAAAGTGGATTCCAATTTTCTATTATAGTTGGGACACTTGGAGTACACATCATCTATTGTCTCCCTTGTTTGGATGCAATGATGAATATCAACTATACCTACACATGTGAGTTGTTTTTCTTCAATAAAGGTAATAATTATTCCATCCATTTGGATCCCACTACTTTCGGTCTCCTTCCTAAGGGTTATCCAAAGGAACATCACTTAGTCTCCTCCATGAAATATATTATCTCCTTGGAATGCCCCCCCCCCCNNNNTGGAATGCCCCCCCCCCCTCCTCTTTGTTAGCTTCCAAATTCCACCTAAGTTCATTGGATTCTTCATCAACTTTGTCCACCTTTTCTCCTCCTCCCACCTATCTCAACCTATTTGAGGCAATTTATTCTCTTCTCTTTTTAAGCCCTTATGCTCTTGTTTGGTCTTTTCCTCTTATGTCTGATCATATTTCCCTTATCCTTTACATAGTCAAGGTAATTATTTCCTTATATTACTATCCTCTCATTAGTATCTTACCAACATAAAAAAAAATTCCATCTTTTAATATGTTTTTCCAAGTTGAATGAAGCCATGTCTCATAATTGTACCTTTATGGGGCCATCTTTGGCCCATCTTTGGGAAATTAGTTGCACCCTAACTTATCCTAAAAATCCTCCCCATTTCTTCACCTCTATTGTTGTCTCCCTTTTTGGTTAATTCCACATTCCTGATCACCTTGCCAATGACTAGCTTCCTCTGGGTCATTGACTTGGGAAGGGATCAACTAGATAGAACTTCTTCATAAGTATATTTGATCATCATGCCTCTTTCCTGGGACATTTTTATAGGATCACCAATCATCTATATTGAAAATATAGAGTCATTTCCTCATATTAGTCTTCCTCTCTCCTCCTTCCTTCACTATTTACTCATTGGTGCCTCCATCTCTCACCTTTGGTCTTCGCTAGTGCTTCACTTGCAAAACTACCTCTAGCCTCTTTACTTCATTAATTATTCAATAGCATTGTATCCTCCCTCCTTTTACCTTTTCCAATAGAGTCACCATATATTTTCACTTGTCTTCACTAGTGTCATTTCCTCTCACCTCCTACCTTTACTAGCTATTCACTAGTGTCACCCGCTCTTTCCTCTTTCCTTTTCTAGCACTACCCTAGCATTGTTGTCTCTCCTTCCACTTCCTTACCTTATATTTACTTTCTTCTTTTCCTTCATTGATATTTTTTATCACCATCCCTTCTCCACTCAAGGTAAGATACTAATATTTTTGGTGTACGTACATAAATTTATTTGGCACTAAGATTACCATGCACACATCTTTCACATGCCTCACCAAGCTCCCACATCATCAAATCACATTATAAAGTAAGTGCATGTATGGTATTTATAACTCTTATATATTCTCCCTTCATGTTCCTTATATTTCAATTGTATTTCACTTTATAATTATTGTTTTTCATTACTTAAATCCATCTTACTATGATATGAAATGGATATGATGTAACCCTCCTACAAACTTTGTAAAAAGGATGATTCTTGAAAACGTTTGTAAGTGAATGGTTTGTTGGCGATCACCTTGAAGGCCAAATTCCAAAGGTGTCATTTTGGCCACAAGAAGATTAAATAAACCAATTTTTGGTTGTCATTCCAAGACAACATTACAATAGAGGATGCTTGCATGATGGAAAAGGAACCCAAGAGATGCAAAGCAAAATGGAAACTTTGGAAGAAGGGAGCAAGAAAATAAATGATTGAGGAGAAAAAATGAATGAATAAGTTCACAGATCAAATGATGAAGAGTATTTTTAGCCTATCCATGGTAAAAAAATATTGTCTCTAATCTAATGTAATCTGTAAAAATACCTCCAATGAGTAAGAATACATGAAATCCCTGATTGAGAGTGTGTAGATCCAACTGTATTAATTCTTGAGCGTAAAAGAAAGCCAAAATTGATGGTTTTCTCATTTGGGTTTCCATGGAAATCTTTGTGTCTATGTTGTGGTTATTTGTTGTGTGATTGTATTGATCTGGTTAATTTATTCTTCTTTGTTGGTAATAATTCCAATGCTAATTTTGTTTTTTGCATTATTGGGTTTAATTATGTACTTTTTTATTGAGAAACCCATATTCTATAGCTTGAATTCTAACTTAAATTGATTAATTAATGTTTCCACAATTCCATATCAATCATAATTGGTATATATAGATAAACCTTTCAATTGATTGATCACTAAATTTGATCTATAGCCTATGTAGTGTGCAAGTCACCATAAATAACTCAGATTGGCATCATAATTTGTGCAAACCCAATTGTAGTAGATAACATGATACAAACATACATTCTTCATTCTAGCATTATATTTTCATTATGTATTGTTTGATATTTTGGGATTCACCTACATCAAAAAATCCTTAGCCTATACATTGGATCAGTCCAATTCACCCATCATGTGGTCTATTCAAGCCTCCAATTTTTTTTAATTACCTATAGCAATTGTACTGGATGACCAAGTATTTCATAGTCATCACCCAAGAGCTACAACATTCTACCATTCATATGTTATGATAAGTTCTTCCAAACATGTACTTGTAAAAAAACATATATATACATATATATTACTTCAGTCATTATGGTAATGGACACTCAATGACTTGGAGGAAAATGCTCTAACTCAAGTTATGTCCATATGAATATTGAAGAGTAGGTGTATCGTTAATTAATACATTGCACTTGACTTTCTTTTGCATAACTAAAGTTCTCATTTAATTGGAATTGCAAGCATAATGGATCACTCCTTGGTTGGGAATCCACACATGTACTACAAGAAACTAAACCAAACATTTTGACTAGAGATAAAGAAATACAATCATTTGTGGCTATGAATCCATCTTGAGAAGCATGATCTCAACATTATTATGAATTATATAGATATCGAAATTTTAATTCTATAGAAGATTTGTGTTGGTGAGAAAAATGGACCATGGGTCTACCATTTACGGATAATATGGTATGAGAGAAATTGAATCCTTGACCTGGAAGAAGTTTCAAACACTTCAATGAGAAATAAAGATCCACTAGGGGAAAAGAACTAAAAAGGGAAAGGATGGAATACCTAAGGTCCATTAAGGTGCAGATCCAAAAGGAGCATCAATAATTGAAGGAGAAAATACCGAGGTTTGAAAAGAGGATAACATATATAGAAGAGGATCTTGAGGTTGTTATCAAATGGTTTCTTTTGTTAAAGGAAATATTAGTTGAATGTTGATACTCTCTCACATTTTTATGGTAGAGTGGAATAATATCAAGGTTCAAGGATTGAAACTAGGAGAGAAACTAATATAACTATATTATCAAAAATAACATGGACTTTATCAAATGATGGCTCAATTGTATAAAGAATTTAAAGAAATAGGGGAGGCATTGGAGAAGTTACATTTCATTGTCCAAGAGACTAAGGAAGTGTAAACACCTTATATTATTATCACAAAATCCAACACCATGACTAAGACAAGCCTGGTATGCTCACCCTCCAATGACCATTCTTAATCTATTTTGAAAATATTACCAAAGGCATAGTCTCCAAACTAACAAGAAAAATGGAATAATGGTCAAGGACTAATCAAGAGAAGTTAAGGGATTGTAAACCCCATTATATTCAAACCTACAATCAAACACAGATGCCTAGAATTTGTTGGCATGGAAGAAAAAGGATAATCCTCAAAGAATTCAATTTGTTGTGAGCATCAAAATGCTAAAGAATACAACCCACCTGTGGAAGTATTGGCACTGAGAAATACCATGTCCACCAAAGTCAATTTTGTGAAAGAAAAGGATGTTATAGATTTTTCCTTTTCATTAGAATAAAGGGTAGTATAAAATGAATATGGTATCACATATCCACTTCATATTTCCTATGGAAAATTATAGAAAGGAATATATAAGGAAATTTCAAATACTTGGTCTACACCATCACTTAGGGGACCAAGCAATTCAATCGATGGAAAAAATAAGGAAAAAAGAAAGAGCTATGTGTTGGATTACTGAGAGGGGGGGTGAATCGGTAATAGAGAAATTGAATCCTTTTTAACCACAATATGTAAGTTTTATATCAATGTAGAATTATCATCCAATAGTTGCAGAGTAAATAAACAATGAGAAAATGAGAAATCATACACATACACAGTACACCAGTGTTTTTATGTGGAAACCCAAAATCGGGAGAAAACTACACAATTCTTTTTCTTATATGTCTTTAAGAATTACATTCATTGGAAACACCAACTTCCTTTGTTTTCTAGCTGCAACTGAAAGGAGGCTCCAACCCCCTAGTTTCCTAGGTTACAACCTGAGGGAATCTCCAACTCCCCAATTCTATGGCTACAACCAGAAGGAGGTTACAACCCCCTATGTTCTCTGGCTACAATCAGAAGGTGGATACAACCACTTGTCCTTGCCCCGTCAAACCACCCTGACATAGAAGTAGAATGATGGAACCACTGTCACACTATCACTGTGAGATATAAATCTGTAAACCTTTACCATGAACAAGTGCATCAACCATGCACCAAACCTATACAAATAACATGTCACAACAACCTGTCTCATCAATCTTATAAACCAAATTAGATCTACTAACCAAGATTAATAACCGATACAACTCTCAAATATGTGCATCAACCAAGAATAACACAACAACTCGTAATCATCACCAAGATCAATATGTTCTTCTAATAATATACCAATACAAGTATGCTACATTATCCATAAACCATGTGTCAATAATAATACTAACAAGTGCCTCCAACCATCTACCAAGTATGTACCAATCATGTATCAAATAATCATCAACTATGAATCATCACGATGTACCAACATAATAGACTATACACCTCATGTATGTGACAACTCATCAACTACTTGTCTCAACCATGTACCTCAACCAAAATCCCTCATCAATTTCATCATCCAAATATTATTTGTAACTATGTAATAGACCTGGTGTATAAGATCACATACTTGCAAACCTTCCTTAACTTTAACAACAAGAGACTATCATTTTCATCAAACTTTACTTTAGCCTCACATGACTAATTTTGGATTAGTCAACAACCCTAACTTGAAATAATCATAACTATGTACATGTAATGAATAAAGATCTAAAAATGGTACACAATTTTCTTCAGTGTATTTTATGCAATTCCTCTAGACTTCACTACTTGGAACCTCTCAGAAAAGGAGTTATAGAAAAAATGGCATACCTTGTTGAATTCTAGCTTATTCTAGAGATAGAACTTGTAGAGAGTTCCCCACACAAATATTTGTTGTATGGATATGAAAATTGTACACATAATACTAAAACATTGTACGCTAACCAATACATTTTTTCTTACTAAATTTGGATATGTTATGAAGAAGTTATGACATTTTTACCAGAAACACCTACTTTAGACTAGTTTCAGGACTAGCCACAAACCCTATTTTCCACGTCATGTAACTCCACAAATACAATGACCCACAAGCTGAAATTTGTATCAAAACTACTTGGATATGTTTCCTCAATGGAATCCCAATTTCACGGTCTCAATCGTTCTAGAAAAAACGTTATTGTGAAAATGGTGAGATGACCTGTAAATAACATACCTTAGAAAGCACCATCAAAAGAATTTATCCTCCCTTGAATTTTGTCCTTCTTTACTTCACCTTCCCTCTGAAATTAGGATTAGATATCCTTTAATTACCTTAGTCACCTGTAGATATTCAATATGCTCAAGTGTGATTAAAATGAGAGATTCTTGCCTCTTATTTATACTTTCATGTAGCTTCCTCAAGGGGTTACGTTTTAACCATCTTAACCCACTTTCCTTATTTTAGGGTTAACCCACTTCTAATTTCTCCATTAACTTTATTATTTAAACAATTTATTTTGTATTCACTTTGAATTATAGTACACTCATCACTTCACTTTTATTTACCTTCTAAAATCTCTTAAACCACTTTGACTACTTTGACCTTTTGTGGCTTCTAGATGACTCATGAGGGTTATCCAACTTCACATGGTCATAACTCCCTAATCGTGAGGAGTTATGTGACGTTCCACATACCAATGGAAATGGAATGACATGTAATGTCCATATCGAATAGTATTTCCTACAAATATATCAAAACTCATACCATTATCCATCAAATAAACTTGGGTCCAATACCCAAACCTGGGTTCTCCAACTTCTCATGGCCATAACTCTCTAACCGTGAGGAGTTATGTGACGTTCCACATACAACCAGAAATGGAATGACATGTACTATCCATATAGAATAGTATTACCTTCAAATATATTAAAACTCATACCATTATACATGAAACAACCTTGGATCCATTACCCAAACCTTTGTGATATCGGAATTTGCTACCAGACTTTCTCCAAGGGTTGACATCAATCACTAAGGGTTGACATAAATATACAATATCACTCTCCAATGGTTGAAATCAATGAAAACCAACAATCCATAACAACTTTCCATCAACTTAATCCAACTGTCTGACAATCTCCCCCTTTGGAATTGATGGAAACTCCAACATTGACGACAACACTTAGTCATGATAACATTCATGCTTCTACTCCTCATCAATGTTTCTATCTCTCGCCCCTTGACATCAATGGAAAAGGGTATCTCCCTTTGGGGCTTCTTCCCCTAACTGTACTCTCCTTGGGGTTTTCTCCCCCTATCTACATGCCTTTGATTTTTCTTTTTGTTTATAAGCCTCTGATGACTCTCTCTCCCTTCATATGAATAACATCTCCCCCTTTGACAAAGGGTATCACTCTGAAGTTGTATCGCTCATTATTCCCTTGTGAAAATCACTCCCCTTGGAAACATGCCTCTATGCTCTCTCTCCAAGAATTTACCTTTGCATATGATAAATCTCTATCCATACTTTCCAAGACTCTATTTGCACAATTGTCCATAATATTGACCCATTTATCACTATACTATCATGAAGTCTTGATTAATCTATCAAATTGTACTTCTACTAACTCACTGCTCTGAATCTGTCTTCTCAAACTCTGCAAGTTGTTCGAACGATGGTTCTTTGGTCTGTCACAACTATCACATAGACTCCCCATGTCTAATATTCATATTACCTGGGAGTCTCTAAGATGAATGGATCAGAACAATTCATACTCTAATGTGTATTCATCATCATCTTCATTGGTAGATTCATTATCTCTCTGAGCTCTGACTTCTTTCTTTCTGTCTATGGATTCATCTTTCACTACAACTCCTGAAAGTACGATCTATTGAAATTGTTCCTTATTTATCTGTCCTTCCTTTCTTTTAGTCATTTTCCAAACCTTTCTGTATCTGACATATTTCTTTTTCTCTGTAGAATTTTCTTCATCTCGTTTTATTTCCAATATTGCGATCTCTGGTACCTAGTCTTTGTTCACTTGTTCTTCCTGTTTTCTTATCCATACTTTCTTATATATGATACTTCATGACTTCTTATGTTCTCTTCGCTTCTTCAAGATGAATTTTTAATGCAATTATTTCTTCTTCAAGTACTTTTTCTTCTTGACCAAACTCTGACTCAAGTTGTTTTAGATCATTAGTTCTTTCCTTAAGATGATCTGTCAATATCTTCTCTCTCATTTATGCTTCTTCCTTATTTGTTTCTATGTTGGCTTCCAAACACTTCTTTTTTATATTCAAGATTTTATTTGATCTTTCTGGCTTCTTCTAGTTGATTTATTAAGTTCTCGATGACCTGTTGGGATTCTTAAAAAATGTGAACACTTTCCTTTTGTTTCATCAATTCTTTCTTGAGTGACTTGTTTTCTTTTCTTAGTTCATCTAAAGCACTAATCAATTTTGCCTCATAATTGTCTTCTTTTTTCAATTTGTTTTTTCTGTCTCATTTCCTTCATGGCATTCTATTTCAAGATGTCCACAATTTTCACAATTAAAGAAAAACAACATACCTCTGTTGATTATGTACTCTTCATCTTCTGAATATGTTTGACATGGTGAACATATTTCTTCTTGATTTATACCTACATCTTCTTTGGCATTTTATGAATATGTGATGGGTGAAGAATATATGTCATGTAACTTATCCCAAAGTTCTTTGGCTGTGTAATATACCAGATATAAAAAGTATGCAGAACAAAAATAAAATTCTAGAAATGGCAGAATAACAACAATATAACCAGAATAATCACCACAATAACACTGAAATGATATAAGAATAACAACAGAAATAACACTTTGATTCTGAGAGCAATGTTCACGGGCCTCTTCGAGGAGGAAACCTCTAGTCGAGCAGAGCTCTTTTACAATAATCTCCAAGCTAGGGTTCTCATACCCTCGAATCCTATTTATACTAAATGTGTCTATCAAAAGAAGCATCTAGAGGAAGATCCTTCTAGAAGCGAAAGCTTCTATTAGGTCTTCTTACATTCTACTTATTCTATTTTATTGCAAGGCCTTATTAATATTGACCTTTATTACATCCGAATATACTTTTCTACCTATGTGCAGGTTAGGACCCTAACATGTCCTCCCCCTTAAAAACAACCTTGTCCTCAAGGCTCGAGATGTGGAAATCACTGCAGAATGGTAGCTGGTTCCCAAGTGGCATCTGCTGGAGTTGTATCTTTCCACTGGATTAACACTTCCTTGATGGTTCTCTGATGCAAGTGACACTCATGCTGGTCCAAAACTACTTGTGGATGTAGACAAATAGATCCTTCTTTGGCTAACTCGGGAAGGTTGGTTTGAATTTCACACTTAGTTCTAATCACCTTCTTTAAGTAGGAAACATGAAAAACAGGATGTAGCTTTGAATGACTGGGCAAAGCTAACTAATAGGCCACCTGTCCCACATGCTTGAGAACTGTATAAGGACAATAAAATTTGGGTGCTAGCTTCTGACAATGCTCGGCCTTAAGGAAATGTTTCTTGTAAGGTTGCAGGCAAAGAAACACCTGATCCCCTTCTTCAAATTGATGTTCAGAGAGACATTGATCTGCTTGTTGATTCATGCGATTCTATGCCATGACCAAATTCTCTTCGAGGGTATCGAGAATATCCTCTCGAACTATAAGTGTTTGGTCAACCGCCTAGACCTTTGAGACAACAGGTAAGTATGAGAGAACTGAAGGTGGTTTCTGTCCATATACCGCTTCAAAAGGAGTCATGCATGTAGTTGTATGGTATGAAGTGTTGTGCCACCATTCAGCTAGGGGTAACCATTGAGCCCACTGATTTTTCTTTTCTGAGGCAAAACACCTTAAATATGTTTCCAAAAACTTGTTGAAAACTTCTATTTGGCCATCAGTCTGGGGATGATAAGCTATACTGATATGCAATTGGGTTCCTTGTAGCTTGAACAGTTCTTGCCAAAAATTGCTTGTGAAAGTTGGGTCGCGATCAGAAAAAATAGAGTGTGGCACGCCATGGAGCTTGAATACTTGATCCATGAAAATTTGAGCCACCGTGGATGTTGTAAACAGGTATCGAAGAGTGTATAAATGAGCATACCTGGAAAGGCGATAAACAACCACCATGATGGATGATTTATTTCCCGATTTGGGTAAGCCTGTAATAAAATCAATAGAGATGTCCTTCCAAATAGCAGCTGGAATCGGGAGCGGTTGTAGTGTGCCCAGAGATTTGACTGTTCCTCCCTTGTTGCATTGACACACATCGCATTCAGCGACAAAATTACGAATTTCCTATTTCATACCATCCCAGAAAAAAAGAACGTTTGACCCTGTCATAGGTTTTGGTGAACCCGTAGTGCCTCGTTGTCGGTGTAGCATGAAGCTCCGAAAGTACCGTGGATTTAAGTTTTGATTGTTTACTTAAATACAAATGGCCTTTGTATCGAAGCTCATCATTGAGCCAGGAGTACCCTGGGGGAGCTGGAGCACTGGACTGTAATTTTTGGATTAGCTGTGAACTTTTGGGATCTTGTAGCCATTCCTGGCGAACATCTTGGAGCCAATATGGCACAATGAAGGAAAGAGAAAAAAGGGATCCTTCATCTTCAAATTTGCAGGAAAGTGCATCTGCAAGCACATTTTATTTTCCTTTCTTGTAAATGATCTCATAATCATAGACGAATAACTTAGTTACCCATCTTTGTTGCTCCGGGGAGGAAATGCATTGTTCCAAAAAATACTTGAGGCTTTGATGGTCTATCTTAATTTGGAAGCGTTGCCCCAATAGATAAGGGTGCCACAAATCAACGACATACAGAATAGCCAACATTTCCTTTTCATAGATAGATTTTCCCATATTCATTTCAGATAGTTGCTTGCTGGTAAAGGCCAAAGGCCGACCCTCTTGCATAAGGACATCACCAATTCATTTCCCTGAAGCATCACATTCCAAGACAAAGGTATTTGTGAAATTAGGAAGGGCCAGGACTGGAGTGGTGCACATGGCCATCTTCAAGGTTTGAAAATATTGAGCAGCAACTGGAGTCCAAGTGAAAGAGTTCTTTTTTAGGAGAGCAGTGACAGGTGCTGCAATATTTTCGCAATTCTTAACAAACTTGCGATAATAACCTGTTAAGCCCAAAAATACATGAAAGATTTTAAGAGTCTTTGGGTGAGGCCAGTCTTCCATAGCTTCAATATTTTTAGGATCCACCTTGACATCGTCCTTGCCAACTAGATGACCCATGTACTCTACTTCTGAGGTGCCAAAAGCACATTTAGACTGTTTCAGGAAGAGTTGGTGTTGAGAGAGTAGATGGAAAACTCGATCCACATGAGCAAGATGTTTTGTCCAGGTCTTTCTATAGATGCAAATATCATCAAACAAAACTAAGACAAAATGATGGAGAAAAGGAAGGAAGACATGATTCATGAGGCTTTGGAAGGCGGAAGGGGCATTACACAAGCCAAAGGTGTCACACACCCATTACAACAACTTAGATTTTTCATCTTTTTCTTCGAGAAACAGAATCCTTGAGACTTCTATGGGGCCTGGTGCAGACCCTCTCTTCCCTTATCCTCCTCCAAATAACCACAAGCTGGCCTTAGCGCAAGCACCTTTCGCAACTCACGAGTTGGGAATCAAGACTCTTGACTCCCCTTTCTCCAAACACCGATACCCGAGATACTATATGGGTATGGCTCCCTCCTCACTAGTGCTTGCTACATGTAATAGTAGGCTAGGCCAAACACTATCACCACTCGCAACCTCACTAGTTGAGGTGTTGAGCTCTCATGCTCCTCCTTCGTGAATCCCCGAGACGCAAGAGGTAAATGTTGCATGGACTCTGCCAAAGCGACGCACACATGCCACTTGTCAACCCCGCTATACTCTGCGCGCGAGCTCTATCGCCATCACCCGTCACACAAGACCTCAACTCTCAAAATTTCATGGCCTTAGTGATCAAGGTGTAGCTTCTTCATCCTGCAAAACCCTGAGCCACGATAAGTCAATAGTGGGTTGAATCTTTCCTAGTGTGACACGTGTCCACCACCAGTCACCTACTTCCTGGGTTAAATGCTAGTGCTACTCACATCTCATGAATTCACGAGTTGGAGTGTTGATCCCTCATGCTCCTCCTTCGCAAGTTCCTGAGATACGATAAGTCAACAATGGGTTGACTCCTCCCCAGGCGACATGTGTCCATCACCTGTCACCCATTCCCACCTTTCTCTGGATGCTTGTTGTTACACCACCTATCAACCATGCGGTCCCCACTTATGGATGGGTCACATGTTTACACGAGCCCTCAGTGCTCGACACTTCGTGATTTCTACAATCGAAAAGAAACTCCCTCAAGTTTTGAACCCCCAATAGGCGATAACCACGAAAGTTATGATCCAACATTTCTCCCGTGCCTTGGATCCAACAATCACAATCACATCGTGATCTCAGGAATCATGAGTTCATGCAGCCCTACCCTTGACCACTCCAAGTCGCGAATCAGCGAAATTCTACTCACCTGCCTATACAAAGGCTAAGATCGAAGGTCAATAGGGCTTCGTCAGATCCTTGGATCTACGGTCCAGGATCCCATTGCTACATGCGAAGGCTGAAAGGGTCAAGGTGTTAACCCCTACGCTCCTTCTCTAGATCCATTAGTCTCGAAAAATCTGGGGTATTCCCAAAAGGATTCTAACCGTTTGTCTACCAAATGATAGGGTATTCTCTCTTTCTATAATTGGGCTCGCTATCCCTTTTAAGCTTGAATCACGAAATTCAATTTCTCATGGCTTCAAACTCCCACGACTCCGAGACCTTAGAGAGTTATCCTTCCTTGAATAAGGTTTCCAGACCCAGATCAAATGAACCTTCAAACGGTTCTTGGGAAATCGTCCCAAATCTTAGTCAAGTCTCTGGGTAAAGGTTCGGCACGGTTCCAAGTTTTATGGGGTAATCCTCGGGGAAGAGTACTCTTGAGGAGCCTTCCCAGAACATTACAAGAGTTAAGAAAACAAGATGATTCTCAGTGGGGTGAATTCATTCCCCAACCTTAATCCTTTGTACAGAAACTGACTATGGCATGTAAGTATACACAGGAATCCATTATTTCCAGTCTAACACACCAGGCAATCATTCTACATAGAAATTATTATGGGCATATAAACATACACATGTATTCATGATATTTAGTTCGAAATACAAGGTATAAAACACTTATCAGATCTACCAGGCATGATGCAACTGCTGAAAGGGGTGCTCGTTTCCACCCAATCGTAGGCTTAGTGACCCCAAATGGATTTACCAATAGCCACCCCCATGCTAGACCACGATGCTTTGAGGTTCAGTCTCCTACTTCCAGCTCAATAAAAATCAAGGACGAAGGTTACTCTCCTTCTCCTGATGCAGGAAAATAATCTAGGATGAATGTTACTCTCCTTCTCCTAGTATTCAGAACTCCCTGCATTTCCAGGGTTTCTCCAGTCTCTTTCGCGATCCCCGTCACGCGCACTGCTCTCTTTTTTCCTACCACATTTCCTCTCTTGCCAATTTATGTCTGCAAGGTTGCGTGTGGCGTGAATTTAGCCATTCGTGGTCAAGTCTGAGGGATATTACGGATGGGAGGTTCACCCCCATCCCCTCATT
>CBVK0100027443.1:0-39011 GCA_900067695.1 Picea abies | reverse complement strand
CTTTCCCTTTGAAAATTCATAACTCTTTTTTTATTATTTTAACTATTATTTTATTTTTTTCCTTAGTACACCCATAGGAGGCCTATTATAGACCTTAAAATTTCTCTAGTGAAACCCAAACTTCCAAAATCAATATCCATTTTTCTTTCCTTACAAATAGCCCCAACAAAATCAGTGGTACGCTCACTAGTATCCTTGGAGACCTCCTTAGTAGCAAGCATTGTTGCCACCTCCTCAACATAACAACACTCCCAAAATATTAGACATCCTCAACTACCCACCCAACTTGCACCAAACCAAAGAAATAATAAATAATTATCTAATAGTGAGATAGTTACTCATAACACTTATTTTGCAGAATCCCTTGATTGTACTGAAGTTCAACTTCGATCAGGGAAGTTGGTACCAAACTCTTTTCCACTAATCATCATTGAAATTGTTGACTAAGATAAACTACATAATCCTAAAATTCAAGTGCAACAATCCACTCCTTGGTAGGAAAAGGAACAACCAAAATGTACCCCACTTTTTCCATAAAGGTTAAACTAGCCTAAGCTAATTACCCAACTAGAGTTTGGAATTTTGGGAGAACTCAAGAATCTATGTGTTAAAATATCCCTGATTCATGCCATCAAGCATGTTCCCATATTTAGTAATGTTATAAAGGATCTCTACCCGAATAAATCAAGAATAAAAAGGAAGATCTTCAAACTATTAATGTCATAAGTGATCTTGTTGATTTCATGCTTGGGAAATCACTTGTACCTAAATATTCTAATTTGAGTAACCCCATAGTGAGCATTCATATTGCTAATAAATTGATAATGAACACCTTGGTTGAATTAGGAGCATCCATGGATGTCATGACTAAGGAGACCTTGGATAAAATAGAACTCCAAAGACTCTTGAGATAGACCCCCATCATCCTCCAAATGGATGATAGATCTACTATCAATCTAGAAGGAATGCTATAAGACATTGTAGTCTCAATGGACTCCTACAAGTACCTAACAAACTTTATGGTCATACAAACAAAATATGGATTAGGAGGCTACCCTTTGATTCTTGGAAGACCTTATATGAAAACAAATTATTCTTACATTAGCTCTAGAACAAGTGACATGACCATTTCTAATGGTCGATCCCATAAATAACTTACTTTGTTGATCTGAAAATTCTTAGATATAAAAATAACTCTTAAATACACATAAACATATGACCAAATTCGGTAAATGAAGATCGCTTGACTATTTGCAAAAACACATGTGAATATGCTTACTTTTCCATAAACTTCATTAATATTGATGAACAACTTGAAGAATAATGAGATAACACAACAAAAATAAAATAACTCAAATTACATATATGGATGACATATGTCACTTCATATTCAATGTCCCTTTATATAGCATGATTGTTCTCCATCAAATCAAAATACCAAATTACATTACAACATGGGCTTGCAAAAATCCAATTTAATGGACTCTCTTTAATTCCACTACTCAAAACAAGAAAATGAGTTCACCACTGAAATCCTTGCGAAATTATGAGAAATTTGACTATAAAGTCGACCAAATTCTGAACAGAATCAATTACACCCTCTTTGGCATGAAAAAAATGTGCTAAGAGCTCATTAATGGAAATTTGTCCTAAGACTTTTAAAACAACCTATGATCACAAAACATACTTCAAATTCACGGTCCTTGTGGAAAAACAAATCCAATGAGTATAAACTTGCCTAGGTGTGGAAAATATACCTTATGGCATGCTTTTCCATGCAACACATAAACTTATGCAAACTTGACACACACTTAAAGACACATGAATGCACATTGCATTGAAATTAGTGCACCTCGACATGTGTGCTTGCATTGGAATGTGTGTCAGGAATTGGGATCTGTTCCCATATATAGGGAACAACCCCCCAACTGTACCAAAGTTTTATGCTAACATAGGCATATTCATTAATTACATATGGTTCATTTGTTATAACAAACCACCCCTTGTGGCATAATGGTAGGTGTTTTATGTTGAAAACATTGGAATATGCTACAGAGGTTATAGGTTCAATCCCCACAGACTCATATATATAGTATGTATGGTTATTTTTGTTGTAACATTTGGTATATAACCATATGTTATATGGTTACAATTCATTAGCCCCCCTATCAAATATAGGTGATGGTTTCATTGAACGACGATAAACCATGGGCCAGGGGCTTAGGCCTTCAACCCTTTTTCCGTTGACCATACCTTTTCACAAATTTAAATATAATTTTTAATATATATGGTTAAGTACTACTTGTGTAGCCCATTGACAATGGAGTTTGGTATAAATCTTTGGGAGGTTGCAGGTTCGACCCTCGTTGACTCCATAATTTTACACAACTCTAACCATTAATGGCCAATGGGAGGCTGCCACGTGGCAACTTCTTATTGGTCTCCTTGTGCCACATGTCAACAATTGATTGGTCCACTTGGACTTGTACGATATGCCTAGTCACTCGTCAATCGGTCATGCCACATCACCTGTACGATCACCTGTACGATCATACAATCATGTGCCACATGTCACCCTTGGAGTGGTGACATGTGTCACCTCTGACTTTTTTTTTGTTGACCAAACTTTGACCGATCATAACTTTTTCATACGAAATCCATTTGACTTGTTGTTTGCACCATTGAAAAGATAAAGATGATCTCTACACATTGATGCCATTTTCTTGATCATTTGAGATAGTCAAATTTTGAGCTTTTATGGATCCCCTGGGACCTCTGTGAGCATTTCATATCCTTCTGGACCTCTATGAGTGTTTTATATCCTTTTGGACCTCTTTGAGCATTCCTTAGATCCTTTTGGATCACACCTCCCCACTGAAGAACTTTTGGACCTCGAAAAGTATGGATTATTCAAAAATCAAGTGAGAATGCTTTCACCTCACTTGTCTAGTATCATCCATCCTTCCTTCTTGGATAATGAGCACCTGACTCATCACAACCATAATGGAGACTGAAACAACATTTCTAACCAAGTTAACCATTCCCTTAAATTCACAAACTCCTTCATTCATTGTTGTAGTATCCAACTATATTCCACTGATTAGCAATAAACTGAACAACAATACTGAATATATAGGTGCAAAAGAGAAGGAACCAACAATATATCTACCCTTCTTAACATGAACAACATCAACCAAAGGAACTGTTCTTCTTTCAACCGTAGGATGTATATCTGGATCCTAGATACTATTATTAGCTATCATGTGTGTTGTAGTGACAACTGTCAAATTCATCTTCATCTAATGAGCTCTCACAATTAACTCAATCCCATCCTTGAAAATATGATACTTGTTTTGTTACCTGTAGAAAATGGCCTTCTTGTCATACAAGAATGGAATTCCCAAAACCATCATGCAAATGTCAAGTGGAACCACATCTAACTCTACTTCATCAATAAAACTAGTTGTGATCATGAACCATAACTTGCATTGTTTAGTTACCTGTACCTGAGCATTATCACATATCCAACCCAAAGGATACGGTCTCGGATGAAGCCTAGTTTCCAATCCAAAATTTCAAACAACTTTCTCTAAAATAAGATTCACTTGCGATCCACTGTCAATATGTGTATCAATATTAGTGTGCTTTGAGATAACTTGTAAATGAAACAAGTCATTTCTATCTACACTCTTTCCCTACACGACGCTCTTCCGGTCTGCTGAGGAGCCTAGTTGTGATCATGAACCATAACTTGCATTGTTTAGTTACCTGTACCTGAGCATTATCACATATCCAACCCAAAGGATACGGTCTCGGATGAAGCCTAGTTTCCAATCCAAAATTTCAAACAACTTTCTCTAAAATAAGATTCACTTGCGATCCACTGTCAATATGTGTATCAATATTAGTGTGCTTTGAGATAACTTGTAAATGAAACAAGTCATTTCTCTTCCTTCCATCAAGGATTACATTATCCTTTGAATAAGAAGTACATAAAATGAAACTTTCAACAAAATATTTAGATTTTATGCCCATAACTGTAACCTTAGTTTCATCCTTAGAACTCAATCCAAGATTCTGAACTATGGTCGTGGTCTTCTTTTTACCCTTTCTAGGTTGAGCCCATTTTGGCTTCAGTTCTAGATGAAACTTCCAACAATGTTTCTTGTCATGTCCTTTCTTCTTACAGTGAGAACATGTATGCTTCTCTTCATCCTTCTTTACTTTAGCTGTCTTCTTACTCTTCCCTTTTCCCTTCGATTTCTCTTTGAATTCATGTGGCTTCTTTGAAACATCTTCAACAACATGTTTTCCTTTGTTGGCTTCAATATGAGTAGCTTGTACTGATACTTCGTCAATATTAGTAGGATGAAACATCAATATAGTATCATGAATATATGAGTGCATACCACCAATATACTTTAGAAGAGTCTTAGGAGTATGTAATGGAATTCCCAAAGATAATGCCTTCCTCTTGAATTGCTGTGTATAAGCTTGAACATTTTTCCCTTTTCCTTTTCGTAAATGTTGCCAAGAAATCATTGATGTTTGCATATAAGCTAATGGAAAAAAATTCTTTCTTAATGCAATAGTAAATTAAATCCATGAAGAAATGATTTTACCATGTTGAATGAGATCAACCTGTGTTTGACTCTCCCACCATATCAAAGATGTGTCGCTTAGACGAACAATAGCCAACTATGTCTTTGAAGTATCATGTATGATTTTATATACCTTGCAATACACTTCAATATGCTTGACCCAATTATCCAACTTCTCTGCATTCAACTCTCCATCATAAGTAGGAAAATCAAACTTTACATCTATCTTTAATAAAGGAAAATCATGAGAACATTTCTTAGAACTATTTTTCCTCTTATGAGAAGAATGTTCACTTTTATCGGAAGAAGATGGTGATGATGATGATGATGGGGATGAAGGAGATCCTGGAGGTTCTTCACCTTCTCCTTCTCCTTCAACTGCTTTAGTTTTTACCATTGTTTCAATTGGACCACCTTCATTTTGATGAGGATTTACTCTCCTTCTTTCTAGGTCTTCCCACAATTCCTTAACCATATTTCGCATCTCAAGGAACATCCTTCAAAATTCCTTATTATCCTTAGAAATAACATATTCATGCTGCATTTCTTTCCTTTGAAATACATGTTCAATCTCAAGATTAAATAATTCAAGTGTACCTTCACCTTGCTTAGATTTGGACCTAGTAAGAATTCACTTGCAAATAAATGTCAAAACTATCTCTGATATGAACTTGATCCGAAAATCCTTAGATGTAAAAATAAATCTTAAATACACATAAACATCCAACCAGATTCGGTAAATGAAGATCACTTGACTATTTGCAAAAACACATGTGAATATGCTTACTTGTCCACACTTGAAGAATAATAAGATAACACAACATAAAATAAAAGAACTCAAATTACATATATGGGCGATACATGTCACTTCATCTTCAAAGTCCTTTTAGATAGCATGATTGTTCTCCATCAACTCAAAATACCAAATTACATTACAACATGGGCTTGCAAAAAACCAATTTAATGGACTGTCTTTAATTCCACTACTCAAAACAAGAAAATGAGTTCACCATTGAAATCCTTGGGAAATTGTGAGAAATTTGACTATAAAGTTGATCAAATTTCGAACATGATCAACACCCTCTTCAACATGCAAAACAATGTGCTAAGATCTGATTAATGGAAATTTGGCCTAAGACTTTTACAAATGACCTTTGATCACAAAACAAACTTCAAATTCACAATCCTTGTGGAAAAACGAATCCAACGAATATAAACTTGCCTAGGTGTGGATAATATACCTTATGGCACACTTTTCCATGCAACACATCAAATTATGCAAACTCGACACACACTTCAAACACATAAATGCACTTTGCATTGAAATTAGTGCACCTCGACATGTGTGCCCACATTGGAATGTGTGTTAGGAATTGAGATCCGTGCCCATATATAGGGTGCGGGCCCTGAACTGTACTTGGGTTTTATGGTAACGTAGGCATATTCATTAATTACATATGGTTCTTTTGTTATAACAAACATCCCCTTGTGGCATAATGGTAGGTGATTTATGTTGAAAACGTTTAAATATGCTATAGAGGTTATGGGTTCAATCCTCACAGAATCATATATATATAGTATGTATGGTTGTTTTTATTGTAACATATGGTATATAAACATATGTTATATGGTTACAATTTTTTATCCCCCTTGCATAAATATAGGTGATGGTTTCATTGAACGCTAATAAACCATGGGCCCCGCCTAGGCCCTCGACCATTTTCCCACTGACCATACCTTTTCAAAAATTTAAATATAATTTATAATATATACGGTTAAGTACTACTTGTGTAACACATTGGCAATGGCACTTGGTATGAATCTTTGGGAGGTTGTGGGTTCGAACCCCATTGAATCCATAATTTTACATAACTCTAACTATTAATGGTCAATGGGAGGCTGCCACATGGCAACCTCTCAATGGTCTTTTTGTGCCACATGTCAACAATTGATTGGTCCACTTGGACTAGTACAATATGCCCAGTCAGCTGCCAACTGATCATGCCACATCACCTGTACAGTCGTACAGTCTTGTGTCATCCTTTTTTTCTTATTGACCAAAATTTGACTGCTCATAAATTTTGCATATGAACTCCGTTTGCGTCGTTGGAAAGCTAACAAAGAGCTCTATGGATTGATGTTGTTTTCTTTATCATTTGAGATGTTCTAATTTTGAGTTTTATGGAACCTCTGGGACCTCTGTGAGTATTCCAGATCCTTCTAGACCTCTGTGAGCATTCCTTAGATCCTCCTAGATCATATGTACCCCCCAACCAGAGAATTCCTAGCGGTTACATAACCAATGTGTATTGAAGATGAAGAAAGGGATACATTTTTTCAAGAAAACACCAATTCTATTCTCACATTGATAGAGCCCTACCATGGAAATTTTGCATGATGATATTATGATCTCAAACTTCATGTAGAACCTTTATCCTCTAGGGTTACAAATTAGAGAGTTGAATCATGAATATGATTATGAAATAACCTCTAATGAGAACCAAATGAAATCCATAATTCCAATAGATGAAACTATAAACAAACTAACTAGAATCATATGCTTGATTGATATCCAAACTATTGCACTATGTGACTCACCAACCATTTAAATATAGGTCTTTCGTGATAAAACTTTGAATATTAACAAGCAATTAAGTCCTCCTCAATAGAAAAGGCTTATGGATCTTGTTGGTGTATAAATATGTTCAATATATATCTTACACTCATTTAAATGTTAATCCGGGATTCGTAATCAATAGTGTAATGTCCCCACTTTGGGACATCATCACAGTGCAGAGGTTTATGATGACCAGGGTAGCCAGATGGATGATATAGAGGGTACAAGGGTTATTGAGAGGCATTGTGGGGTCCAGCTTGCATTTTTCATCACATTTCATCATTATGAGCTGTTCCACACAGGTTGGCTTTGGTTCTGTTGCATTCTGACGATTTCCATGATTTTGACTATTTTGGGCTATAAGTTAATTAAATTCACTGAAGAGGTCATTTTGGGCACATTACTTGGAGGAACCTCTCAGCGTAATAGCTCATTGGAATCGATAGGAGCAACACTACAGGATGGGATAGTGAGAAGTGACTTTCAGTGGCCAGGGAATCCACAAGGAGAGATAAGGTGTTTTTCAGAGGAAAAAAGGTTAATTAATTAATTAAAGTGATTTAATTAATTAATTAAATATTAATAAAATGAAAGTCACTTTGGAGGGACAAGGTGAACCAAAAAGTATAAAGGAAAGGAAAGGGCCTCTACTCATTCATTCATGTATGTTTATCTTTTGGATTTTTGGCTTTTAGCTAGAGGGCCCATCTCTTGGGGGTTTTGAGGGTTTTGACTTAACAAACCCTAGAGGACAATTCGGTGGTGAAAGATTCCACCTAGCTTGTCCCAAGCTTGGTCTCGGAGATGCAATACTCTCCCACACCATTCTAGTTCGGTTCTACATTAGTGAAGGAGGGTTCTACACCAGCCACATGCACATGAAGGAGGAGGGGCACACCATTAGGGGTTTCTAGCAAGGGGGGCGCACCATTCTTGAGGGAAGGTTCGTTGTAGGAGTTTGAGAGGGATCTTGGACATTTGAGCATTTGGGTTTTACTTGCAGGGCCTTAGCCATGATTTCTAATGCCTCTTGAGAGATATTTATGGTTCAAATTATTTCCTAGAGTAGTGGGACGAAATTGAGAGAAGGAAGGCATTTTTGAGATTCATATCTATTCAGTTTGGAGGAGTTATCCATAGCATTTCGGCCTGATACTTCAAAAGGGGGATCCTATCACTCTGATCTATCATTTGGACGATTTTGGGCTCATTTGGAGGTCTCCTTCATCAGGGCCGAAATTGTAGGGTTTGGCAGTTTCATGAGGGCACAACTCAATTGGAGGATTTAGCATTTGGAGGAGTTTCCCTTGGTATTTTGGTTTGATATTTCAAGAGAGGTTTCCACTCATCCCGATCTATAGTTCGACATCTTCAACATAACATTTGGAGGTCATCGACAGTAGGGCCAAAATTATAGGGGTTGACAGTTCCAATAGGACGTGGCATCTTCTAGTGGGGGTTTGGCACTTCATACGACCCAGATCTACCTTGGCATTGGTCTTCATCTCTTATCCAGACTTTGCAGGTTTATAGTATCTTCCTGGAGCATTTTGTAGCAACTCTATTGTCTATCTTCTTATCCATCTGTTGATCATTCCAGATTGACATCTTCATTGTAGCAAGTTCCTCTATTTCATGAATAAAAGCATATTTGAGATGTTTTGGCTTGTCTGTCACATTGCATATGGTTGAGGTATGTGCCATGGTTGTCTCTTTTTTTTATAGCTTCTATACACATATATAACACATTAGTAAACCCTAAGGCCAAAATCAAGAGGCCATTCAACAAGTAAACACATCTAAACAAGTAGGACAACAAAGTGTTTGACGAAATGCCACAACCAGAAAAGTTATAAAAAGACACCAAAACCGTGATGATCCTTGAATAATGGCTTGAGATCATTACAGTGGTATCAAAGCTCAGACTCCTTCCATCCTGAGGGATCTTCCATAAGGAAATATGGGGTCTATAGATTTTGTTAGAGAAGTGGTGAGTTGTGAAAGGGAATATCATGCACTTTGTGAGAGACTTGGGCCTCTAATAACGCTCCAAAAGTTTATATCCATGAAAAACCCTAGTTGGAGCAAAGATGAGGTGAGATATTGGAACAACATAGTAGAGGGAAATAGAGCCAGAGCAACTAGATGGAGGGAATCACAGAGAAACCCCACACCCATTACGAGCACATAACTTTGCTACAGTTGCAAGGTGCCTTGGGAACTATATCATAGGTGTAGGGGCAAGGGTAAGAAGCATATCATTGAGGTGCACTATGACAGTGATGATGAGGATTTGGAGCAGTCCGATGATGATAGTGACTCTTGCATAGAGGCTGATGATTCTAGCATGTTTGAGGAGGTTGATGACCCATGTATAGTGGATAGACAGTTGGGAGGACCGGATGATAGTACCATTACTTCAGCAGGAATATCACATGGTGTTGATGACCTTATGCCCTAGTAGAGTGGTGACACTAGTGAGGACTCACACGTGTTAGCACCTACAGATGACCAACCTCATATGGTGGCTGTGACACATTTGTCATCTTTTCATACATCCATGATAGCCACGTCATAGGAGGATACCAGTGGCATGTCAGATATGATGGATGCATGGATCCACATATCTAGGAGGAAGACACAGGACGTGCAGGTAGTTGATCCTACACTTATAGATCAACATGAGGAGATTGAGTCACATCTTTTAGAGACTCCATTAGTTGAGCAGATTGTGGATACTGATAGGGTGATGCAACAATTACTTCCAGGATCGGCCTGCATTGATGAGGATGCCTCTTTAGCAGTCAGGATGACCGTATCACTTGTCTGGATACATATACATGGGATCCAGGCGTAGATGATAGTAGTAGGGTGAGTGCACAGGAGGATACGACTGCTCATACAGGATATAGTGTGATGTGGAGGGAGATAGCACCTATTGATGGGGTGCAGTGGAAGATAGGAGGACCCAACAACACAGTAGAAAGTGGGCATTTCAGCATGTTATCTTATGCAGAGAGTGTTTTTGGGGACTCCAAAGTTGACACTAGCAGAAGTGGCAACAATAGTGATGGATATGAGGTGGCACCTCAACATGACCATGATTAGGAGCCACACCACTTAGCAGCACAGTTGACAGTCAGTGAGGCTATGATCATGGTAGCCACCAGGTGCAATGATGACATGCATACGTTGATGGAAGATTTTTGTTGGAGAGCGCCAATGGCACATGGTAGTTCAGATGAGGGAATTACCATGGATGATTTTCATACTCTCAGGGAGAGAGTATCTGTGATGAGGGTCGACTACCAACAGTTTTTGACTAACAAGGACTACTTATTGAGGATTGGTGAGATGTATCATGAGGCTCTGAGGGAGCAGGAGTTGGAGGTAGATAGACTTACTCAGCAGTTGGAGAGCACTCGAGGATTCTTGAGAGGCACACAAACCACCCTTCAAGAATCAGAGTCTAGGTCAGATGAGCCTCTTGAGGAGATTTGTCAGAGATCCACTTCATCTATATTAGTAGACACTTATATATCTCATCTAGTCACATTGTTAGGAGATGTTGATGATCTAGCAGAGGAGAACCAGTTGATGGAGGACACTTCCATTTGTGTCCTGAGAGCGATTGATCTCCATATAGAGGTTGATCCAGCAGTATGCTCAGGATCTGTGATGCAACATGAGTCTATGGGATATGACAGGAGTATGCTGGAGCATACAGTGATGAGTGATAGCTCACAGAGACATGCCGAGATGTATGGTGGGATTCATAGGGGTGTATTGACTTGTAGGGAGGAGACACACTTAGGGGAGCATGCAGATACCACTCCTTTGCAACAACACATGGATATGAGAGAGCACCTTCACCATATCAGCAGTTGCATGAGAGATGATAGATAGAGGTTGGTTGACCAACAGTTGGAGGAGTTACTTCTGGTTGTACCTGACGATTGGGGTTTAGTGATGGCTATGGATGAGCAATTATTAATGGTATAGGTAGATGTGCTTTTGGTCAAATCCTTGGGATTGACCGAGGCGGGTAGTATTTTTCAGTCCTATGATTAGCTACATATGCCTTTGTTACCCTTTCCTGAAACTTTTATCATGGAAAACAACATGAGGAGAGATAGACAGTGGCAGAGGGCATGGAGAGTGCATGGGCCGAGACCACCTGACATGAGTACTTTTACAGCGTCTAGCAAGATAGAGGTGGATTTTCATAGGCAACCAACTAAGACTTGGTGCATGATGATGAGCACCATAGGCCAGATTATAGCAGATGAGAACAACAAGCTTCCGACATTGATCAGTTTGACACAAGAGCAGTTAGAGGAGACTGGAAGTGATAAAATTCCAAGTCTGCCATGGGATCCGAGAGTCCAGTTGATTAGTGGGGTGTTTCACAACATGGTGACTCAAGTTGTGCCAAAGAGCCACACACTCCACTAGGGTTCGGTTTGGAGTGGGTCTACAAGTTTTGTCTGATAGAGCGAGGCAACTTTTCACTCTTGATCATCATGATCAGACATGGAGATGGGTGGACAGGTACCTCTTCTACAAAGATGTCTTTACAGATACATTTCTAGACAACAGGTCCAATGGCCACAGGGATTTCAGCTTAAGGATCTAGGAGTGGAGGATCCAGTACACATACAGGGAGCAGTCAAGCGGGGTCATCATAGTGCAATGTCAGCATGGGGATCTTCGATAGAGGTTAGCATGGGACCCAAGGATTGCAGGGTTGAGCATTTCATTGGCTGACAGGGGCGAGTGGACCTTTCTAGGGGGAAGTTGTTATGACTTCCCATTGAGTTTTAGTATTGATGAGAGCACATCGCTTGAGGGTTTCTCATAGAGGTTTTGCAGTACCTCATTCTGACCTCAACATGTGTAGTTGATGGAGGCTATGTTGATCTTGATAGTAGCTTCGAGGATGGACTCATTCTGAGATGAGGCCATGTGTCATGTACAAGAGACTCATGGAGTTGGTGTATTTTAGGATTATGCATCCTAGGGGCTAGCAGTTCATGACTTGATATGGGACCCAGGGGGCAACATGTGTGATTGTTTATCTTTGGATGGGTTCTACTGTGTATCCCATAGGTGGACATGGGATCCTGGAATTATACTTGAGGGGATTTAGTTATTTCTTGAGGACAAGCAATTTTCTAGCAGGGAGGACTATAATATCCCTACTTTGGGACATCATCACAATGCATAGGTTTATGATGACCAGGGTAGCCATATGGATGATATAGCGAGCACATGGGTTATTGAGAGGCATTGTGGGGTCCAACTTGCATTTTTCATCACATTTCATCATTATGAGCCATTCCACACAGGTTGGATTTGGTTCCGTTGCATTTTGATGATTTCCATGATTTTGACTATTTTAGGCTATAAGTTAATTAAATTAATTGAAGAGGTCATTTTGCACACATTACTTGGAGGAACCTCTCAGTGTAATAGTTCATTGGAATCGGGAGGAGCAACACTACAGGATGAGATAGTGAGAAGTGACTTTTATTGGCCAGGGAAGCCACACAGAGAGATAAAGTGTTTTTTAGAGGAAAAAAGGTTAATTAATTAATTAAAGTGATTTAATTAATTAATTAAATATTAATAAAATGAAAGTCACTTTGGAGGGACAAGGTGAGTGAAAATGTATAAAGGAAAGGCAAGGGCCTCTACTCATTCATTCATGTATGTTTATCTTTTGGATTTCTGGCTTCTAGCTAGAGGGCCCATCTCTTGGGGGTTTTGAGGGTTTTGACTTAACAAACCCTAGAGGACGATTCAGTGGTGAAATATTCCACTTAGCTTGTTCCAAGCTTGGTCTCAGAGATGCAATACTCTCCCACACCATTCTAGTTCGGTTGTACATCAGTGCAGGAGGGTTCTACACCAGCCACATGCATAGGAAGGAGGAGGGGCACACTATTGGGGGTTTCCAACAAGGGGGGCACACCATTCTTGAGGGAAGGTTCGTTGTAGGAGTTTGAGAGGGCTCTTGGAAATTTGAGCATTTGGGTTTTACTTGCATGGCCTTAGCCATGATTTCTAATGCGTCTTGAGAGAGCTTTATGGTTAAGATTATTTCCTAGAGCAGTGGGACGAATTGGAGAGAAGGAAGGCATTTTTGAGATTCATATCTATTCATTTTGGAGTATTTATCCATAGAATTTTGGCCTGATACTTCAGGAGGGGGATCCTATCACCCTGATCTATCATTTGGCCGATTTTGGGCTCATTTGGAGGCCTCCTTCATTAGGGCCGAAATTGTAGGGTTTGGCAGTTTTAGGAGGGCGCAACTCAATTGGAGGATCTAGCATTTGGAGGAGTTTCCCTTGGTATTTTGGTTTGAGATTTCAGGAGAGGTTTCCACTCATGCTGATCTACAGTTCGACATCTTCAGTGTATCATTTGGAGGTCTTCGATAATAGGGCCAAAATTGTAGGGGTTGACAGTTCCAACAGGAGGTGGCATCTTCCAGTGGGGGTTTGGCACTTCATACAGCCCAGATCTACCTTGGCATTGGTCTTCATCTCTTATCCATACTTTGGAGGCTTATAGTATCTTCCTGGAGCATTTTGTAGCAACTCTATTGTCTATCTTCTTAGCCATCTGTTGAGCATTCCAGATCGACATCTTCATTGTAGTAGGTCCCTCTATTTCATGAATAAAAGCATATTTGAGAAGTTTTGGCTTGTCTATCACATTTCATATGGTTGAGGTATGTGCCATGGTTGTCTCTTCTTGTTTATAGCTTCAATACACATATATAACACATCAATAAACCCTAAGGCCAGAATCAAGAGGCCATTCAACAAGTAAACACATCTAAACAAGTAGGACAACAAAGTGTTTGACGAAATGCCAAAACCAGAAAAGTTTTAAAAAGACACCAAAACCATGATGATCCTTGAATAATGGCTTGGGATCATTACAAATAGAGTTGATGCGCTATATGTGTCGATAACAGATAGGTTCCTATGTCTGATGAGTATATCATAAAGAAGAAACAATCAATGCCAATACTCTATTTTACAACTTTTTAATCTATCTTCCTCACACAACTTAAAGATTAGAAAACAAAACTCATAAACATAATCCAACAAGCATGTGATCTAAAGGTTTTTGCTCAGGTAATGAATCTTTCCATTCAAAGGTTCATGAAATAAAAGAGATGGACTTTGCATTTGTCCCCTTGTAGCAAATAAACTGATCAACAATTAACACTCTGTTTTAGGATATCCAAATGCTTCACACAACTTCAAACTTAGCAAAGAAAACTGATAATAAAACTTCTCAAGCAAAACAATCAATCAAAGGATGCTATCTTAAGGAAAAAGTCTATTAATTCTAGGCTCATGAATTAAAGAGATGAATTTGAGAAGCTTGTCTCCTATAGCAATCAAAACAGTAAATAACAATCAACTCCAATCACTCTTGAAATCAAAATCAATTCCAACTTCATGTAATTCAAACAAATCAGTATAAAGAACAGTCAACATAACTGAGAGACTTCATTATGGAGCATGAAGATGATATATAAAGTCTTCTGGTCCCTGTACATACTGAAAATACTGCAAATATAAACTCAAAATATCATTTTCTTAACAATCCCATACTTCAAACGATTAAATGGAAACCTGCAATATTAGAAAAGGAAAATATCTATTCGATCTAGTATCTAATTGTTCACACCAATTCAGAAACAAATAACTCAATGCTGAACTCTTTGAAATGGATTAAAAATCATTAACAACATACTACTGTAAAACACTCACACAAATAGAATTACATTCACATAATAATTACAAATGAGCTTACCTTGGTTGGATCGGCAAGCCCTTGCCATGCCAACAAGGAAGCTCAAAGAAACTTACAGAACAATACAATTTACAAAACACATGGAATTGATGAATTTAACTTCATATTGATTCTTGAGCAAGTATGTTTACAGAGATAATATGTTCAAAAATCCAATCTGCAACATAACAATTCCTCTCCCTTTTGGCTTAGCCATCACTCAATTTATATAATTTTTACATTACAATTTTGGATCTACACAATCCAATCCAAATCAAAACCATTTTCCATCAATGGAGGTCGAGTTCAACCATTAGCTAATCAAGAAAATACAGTTCCCACAAATCTGGGCATGATCTTAGAATTTTTAGAAAATTGGCAAAGATTGAGGATGGATCATTCCCCCTTAGATGGATGTCCACATATGTGATATCAGGTGATTCTGGCCCATGATTTAGAATGAAAACATGTCTCTGGACAAAACCCATGTCCCAAAAGTTTTAGATCCATCGTCATCGTCCCGGAAAGCGAGGTGAAAATAGAGTACCAAAATGTTGGTACCAAAATCCTATAGGTAGCTGTTTAGTACTGGAATACACACAGTCATAATCCTGAGTACCAGATTAGGTGCATGGGTAGTACTAGAATAATGCAGAGTGTGATAGTACTGGATCAAAACTTCCTAAGAGTCAAACAATTAAGATCATGCAAAAATCAAACATTCAATCAAATTAACTCAAGAAAAAAAAAACAAATCATGCCTTAATCATAATTTACCCCTTATGCACATGAACAAGGTCATTGGGTATGTGTTTGGGAGGAAATAGTCAAGTATAGGATTATAACATAGGAAAAAAAGGATCATATACAAGGTAATATAGGCCATTATATATGTCAAAACTGAGACTCAACATTTTCCCCCATGCTTAAGTCATTGCATGTCCTCATGCAACAATAATCTTCAAAATTTCAAAATTGATGGTACTCTTCACTTGATCAAGCATTCCCAAAAGTTTCATCCTTATTTAGCTCCTAAGTTTAAAAAATATAAACTTCCTGGCTTATGCTTCACACTTCTTATCCATGGTAAATTAGTTATGATAGACAAGTGGAGTCATGGATAATATATTAGATCTATTAGTGATTTGAAATTAAGTCTTATCCAATCTGTTTTCGATCAAATTTAGGAGAAAGGGTTGGATGTGACTCTAATATGATTATAGGATAGTGGCCAATATTTTTCCTAATGAATTTGGCTAATAGCCCCCCCCGGCTAGATTAACTTAAAAAAAAAGTGATATAAGCATAGTTTAGATCTCATTTGAAGAGAGAAACACATAAAAGAATACATCCCAAGATGATTAACTCATTTCTTATCCAAGTTTTTAGAGATGAAGCTCTTGTTGGTTAGGTAAGGTGAATTACACACACTGAGGGTCCCACTTCTCATGCAAACCTATTTATTTTAAATATAGAACTCTAAAGTGGATACTTGAAGGTTCTTAAGAACATCATACCAGAGATATAAATGTCATATCCTAGCCTTGATTTGATAGTGATTGTTTCAGAATGAGACCCAAGGGTTTTTGTTCAGTTTTAAGTGTGCCACTTTATGTTTTTCAACTCTCTTTACCCGGCATAGCCCCACTGCCAGCATGCCTGTTCAGTACCCTGACAGGTTTACCTTAGAACCATACAAGCATGGCCTCACTGCCAGCAGGCCTGTTCAGTACCCCGACAGGTTTACTTGTACTTCTTAATACTTCCTTTTTATTATATTACTCAAAAAATTTAGAATTATGTATACCGCTCATTGACAATTTTAGAGTATAAGGAAGGTAGGTGGTACGAGAGTGTTTTAGAGTTATTAGGCACATAATTAATTGTTTTCAATTATCCCAAGGGTGACATCATCCACATTCAACTTAAATCTCAACTATTCAATGAATAATGGAACATCTCAGATAATAACTAAGAGGTCCCTCTAGTTAATCCTATTAGGGCTCTCATGAAATTTCATTGAGGTTTTGCAAGGGTGGTCCACCACATGAGGTTTTCATCAATACCTCCAAGAGAAGCTTGTAAAGATAAACTTGGATAAGAACTTGTTGAATCAACTAGGTTAGTATTATACATAATGGTGTCACCACTTTTCAATGGATATTTTGATTAGCAATCACTTTTTCAAAATGATGAGGTAATAAGACAAGTGCACCCATTAACATATCAAGCTAAATGTGGAAATATCTTCTTAAAGGAAAGCAAGGATGATTCATTCAAGGTTGAGTGTAGAAATGTAGGAGAAAGATGTACTTGAGAGTAAAAACAATTCAACATAGGACTTAAATGATCCTTGATAGAAAGAACATGAAGAGATTAGCCCATACCTCTAATCACCTGAAGTGAAAATTTAAGCACGGGACAAAGATCATATCACCTTGGCATCAGTACCAGATTGGTAACTAGTATCAAAACATGTTTCTGCAGTACTGTAATAGATAGCACTAGAATAGGACAATAATGGAACAAGGCAGTACTGGAACAGAGCAGAGGGCAGAAACAGAGTGACATGATGAATGATTTCCATACGAGGAGATGTATACGAGGGCTTGCATAAATTCATGGTATGGAGCATGCAATAATTGAGAGTAATCATATGTTTACTGCATAATTAGTCTAATTCCTTAGTAAAATGAAAACAAATTGTTGAGTCTACATGTCCTATTGCTTGAAGCATTTAAATCGAGCAAAAAAAATTGAATACATGATTAGAGCTACCATCACCTTATTACCAGTACAAGATCACCTGAGTACTAGATGTAAACAAGGTTGTGCTTCTTTGGTGTTCTAGAAGAGGACCTATGATCTGATTCAACTGAAAAACCATGTAGATTGAACAAATACCAACACTAGATGTAGGAACTATGGGTTTGCATCAAAATAATGCAAAAGAATTTGGTGACTGGGCTCCAAGCTCCGTGAGAAGAGGGTATTCTTTAATTGGATGACCATATGTTGAGATTTTAGAATCCTCCTCTTTTGGGACTAGGATGATCATTGCTCTTGTTGGAACTTCCTTTTTATTACAAAAATAATAATCGTAACTACTACTGTCTCAACAACCACTCCCCCATGCTTGAGGTTTTGCATGGCCTTATGCAAACAATGTGAGACACTAAAAAAACTTCTCAAAGGGTTGCGATCATCGGGATTGTCCATATCAAATCCATCTTCCATTTTCATCATGATTTCCATAGAATTCAAAATATCCAGCCTGAGTTTTTTCTCAAAATGAGCTGATGCTTCGACATTTGAAGGCTCAGATTGCAGGAAAGATTGAAGACATTGAGAATCCTATTGATTTTCTGATTGAAAGCGCATCAATTCATCCTCAAAAGATATTTTTCAAATGATTAATCCAGATCATTAATTGTCAAGTTATAAGCATGCATTGGGGAAGACTGGCTTGTATAACAGATGTGGCAATTTGTAGTTGGCAAAGAGCTCATTTGCATGCGAATGATATTTCCAATTGTGTGGTCTTCTCGAAAGTTGTAATATTCAAGTCAGATGCATTTTCAAAAATCAAATATACATGCATGTACCTTCAGATTCTCCAAAGATTTAGCTGTTGTCACATTTGAAACACAACAAAGTCATCAAGTTCTCCAAATGAGCATGCACAGGTGCTTTTGATGATGATGGACTTGCAATTTGTGGAGAAGGAACACCATATAATGCAACAACACTATTGACTTCTGGAAACAACACATTACTTGCAATAGATAAAGCACCACCGTTGCAAAAAAAAACTGTTATTCCAACCATTTTCCTTCAGCCACTTCATGGATGCCGCAATATATTTAACAACTTTTCCTGTCAAGACCATCCATTAAAGAGGTATAGGCTGTTGCATCAACAATAATGAAAATTGAACCCATATGTAAAAATGCCACATTCTGTTGCAATTGCTCTTGTTGTGTTAATATTGTCACCAGAAACCATTCTTACTGTAATACCTGCCATTCTACAGACTTCAACAACTTCTTTGACACCAAGACACACATGATCCTTGATGCCAACAATGATAATACATGTATAACCATTTATATGGATGGTTTCATTCTATGAATCAAAATTATCTTCCCAGTCTATAAAAGTAAGACAAAGAGTTCGAAAAGAAAATGCCCAAAGTAAACGAAATTTAAACCCACAGTGACACCAGACTACTGCAATCACTCAAACTAATTCCTAAATATGATGATGAAACCAAAACGAAACAATTCATATGAGAATTAGAAAATTTCAAAGGCGTCTGATACACCACTCTCGATATCCTTTCTTCTCAACCCCATCTTGTCCATTTCCATTGCCTTTGTGCAAGAAAAAAATAAAAAAAAATCAACACCATCTGTTCACCAAGACTCTAATGTCCTCAAAGGTCTAGTAACCAGGAAGATCCTAGTTTCCATATATGCACATGGGAGGACATGGTACAATCCTTATCAATGGATGTCCAACCTCTAAGACCATGCTCTCACTCACCATTTTCAAGATGAAAATAGTTACACTGAAGATTTCATGGCAGACACCATAGAACTACAACAACAATTGCAGGCCGAGATGCAGTCCAAAATGCCTCTAGAGGTATCGACTCCCCCATAACATTGGGGTACCTAGTTATATTACCAACGCATTCCTGAAGGAAAGGAATATCCATTTCTATGTAGGAGAGTGGAAAGACAACCTGGTTTAGTCGCATCATTCCATTATTATGTTAGGAGCTACTACAGGGAGGAAGTTTTGCTTGACTGGAATGAGATTGCAGAACAACTTGGTTATGTTCATGGGGGTATGTTTCAGAATTCAAGGATATCATCAGAGGTCTTATTTGATGCATTAAGCTAATGTGGGAGCTGGGTTGCAAAGGATACGAGAAAGGGAGTCTGGTGTGCAATATTTTGTGGAACATCATTATGTTTTCTTTTACATTCTAACCAATACCCTAATCAATTGGCTTGATGCAGTGTTGGGAATATAGCCTTGAATAAATGGAAGAGTGTGGCCCAAGTAGCTGGAGATGTCACAATTGAGGATATGGATAGTTTGATAAGTACTTGGTGTTATTTCTTCATAAGGGAGGAATTCTAGTAATTTTTCCATTGCCTACGCCTCTACAAATTGACTTGAATGATGGAATGCAGCTTGAAGACCTTACTCCATGGTTCCTACCAATGTCGGATAACATGTGCACTGTTTTTCCTGGATCGAATCATGATTTCAAGTATTCTATTTTCCATGCAGTGATCTCGAAGAGATTCAGTAGCAAATCCATCAATGATATTCATAAGATCAATATCTTCTTGGAGCTCATCTCGTACTTCTTGTATCTCTCTATCAAGGCCTTCTTCTCCAAATACAACATCCAATGATCGAGGTTCTGTAAATAGTGTATGGGATGTTGTGCAAGTTCTCTTACCATATCTCAAGATGATATCCAAAATCACATAGGCACACATAAAGGAATTTACCGAATAGTTTCAACATTTGAGAAAAACAATCTTGGAAACTCTGTTTCCAATTCATGGATGATGACAATATTACAAAAAAATTAGATTTATGAGGTTGCAAGTGATCCCAAAATGTATGTATTGTTTTTGCAAACCAATAGACTGTAACTGCACTATATGATGTTCCAAAAGTACGTCAATTTCTCTAGGATTTTCATTATTATCTGCAAAATGGACAAGACACTTGATCCCATATATGCATACTGAAAAATTTAACAAAAGGGATACATGTGGGGTTATAAGTGGGTATTGGTGGGATTACGAAAAGAAGAGGCAATGATAAGTGGTAGAATAACAAGATTGAAATGTTGTCTTTATGATAAATTTCCTTCATTTTCAATAAATCGGAAGGATTAGAAAAATGCTTACCTCAAGTCACCCTTGGATTTCATACTTACATATCTAAATTCTGAGTTATTTTTGTAGGAACTTGAGCTTTGAAGACCATCCGAAAAATCTGAGTGTGCATGACCAGATTTGAAGAATGCATCCGGGCTGCTAGGACACTATTGATATATTGCTTGTATGCAATCCTGATACCAAAAACAAATCATGTTGTTTCCTTTGAGATGTTTGTTAGCAAGCAACCTGCTATAAGAACAAAGATCGGGTATGGGAACAATGACCTCCTTCTTTCCAACAAGCTTCCTTGTCAACTGTCTTATTCAGAAAGCATAAAAAAACTATTGCACTGCATTTTAAACTGAACCACTAACTATATGCAACTATTTATTCATTGTCCTACCCTACTTGAGAAAAGAGAAAGACTTTTTTCAAGTATAGGAAAATTTCCAGTGAAGCCATGTGTGTAACAGGGTTAGAAATATATCCATACTTGGGTTTAAAATATCTTTAATGCATACCATAGTATACATGACCAACTGCTTTGATGATGAGATCAAACAAAAAGTAACAGAGTAATGTGGCCTGACAACTAATTGGAACCATCTTTCAATAGGATCAAGATATTCTTGTTTCCCTTCTTTGATTCGGTCACACAACTTGTCCTCCTTTTCCATGCCACACATAGTATTTTCTTCAAGATGATTGGTCTCTGAGGTACATACAAGATCTGCTGAGAGGTATGCTAAGAACTCCTCAATCTTAGGTTCCAATGGTTGCTCTTTATTGCATTCTATCCATGATTCTTGACTCTCCTCAACAAATTGACAATAGGAATCCGAAGGGACTTCTAAATCTTCTTGTGGAGAGACAACTAAATTCTTGGCTACTGTCAAGATATGCTCTTCTTGAGAGGCGGATATTCCAGCTACTGATAGAATGTGAGAAAGTTCTTGGAGGAACATTCTTCAAGCTCTTGATCATCCTTGAAATACTCTAGTTGGTTGATGATCCCTGTCTCGCAGCACAACTTAGTACTCGAGGGTTCTTACAACACCCCAGAAATGATTTATCATCAAAGATTTGAATATTAAAAATAAGAAATTAAAACTATTTGCAAAAATAAAACACAGCAAAATTGAACTCCTTGCATTACTGGGACCCTGTTGTCACTAGGTTATTGATTCGCACAAGTTAGCCCATCATGAAAACACAATTTTGCATAAAAGAAGGAAAACCACACTTGCATCAAAAGAAGAGAGGACAACCTAACTTTGGAGCAACCCCACCAAAGTGGATGTGTGGGCTCTTCCTGCATGTCTTACCGTCTTCTTTCCTCCCTTAGTTCATCCATAAAACCAATCCAAAACCATTAAATCAATCTAATTCAAATACTACCTATTATCGTTTACAACTCCCCGAGAACAGTGCCAAAATGTTGGTGTATAAATTTGTTCAATATATATATATATTACACTCATTTAAATGTCAATCTGGGATTTGTAATCAATAGAGTTGATGCACTATATGTGACGATAACAGATAGGTTCCTATGTCTAATGAGTATATCATAAAGAAGAAACAATCAATACCAATACTCTGTTTTAGCACTTTTTAATCTATCTTCCTCACACAACTTAAAGATCAGAAAACAAAAATCATAAACATAATCCAACAAGCATGTGATCTAAAGGTTTTTGCTCAGGTAATGAATATGTCCATTCAAAGGCTCATGAAATAAAAGAGATGGACTTTGCATTTTTCCCCTTGTAGCAAATAAACTAATCAACAATTAACACTCTGTTTTAGGATATCCAAATGCTTCACACAACTTCAAACTTAGCAAAGAAAACTGATAATAAAACTTCTCAAGCAAAAAAATCAATCAAAGGATGCTATCTTAAGGAACAAGTCTATTCATTCCAGGCTCATGACTTAAAGAGATGAATTTGAGAAGCTTGTCTCCTGTAGCAATCAAAACAGTAAATAACAATCAACTCCAATCACTCTTGAAATCAAAATCAATTCTAGCTTCATGTAATTCAAACAAATCAGTATAAAGAACAGTCAACATAACTGAGAGACTTCATTATGGGGCATGAAGATGATATATAAAGTCTTCATACTAAAAATACTGCAAATATAAACTCAAAATATCATTTTCTTAACAATCCCATACTTCAAACAATTAAATGGAAACCTGCAATATTAGAAAACAAAAATATCTATTTGATCTAGTATCTAATTGTTCACACCAATTCAGAAACAAATAACTCAATGCTGAACTCTTTGAAATGGATTAAAAATCATTAACAACATACTACTATAAAACACTCACACAAATAGAATTACATTCACATAATAATTACAAATGAGCTTACCTTGGTTGGATCAATGGGCCCTTGCCGTGCCAACAAGGAAGCTCAAAGAAACTTACAGAACAATAAAATTTACAAAACACATGGAATTGATGAATTTAACTTCATATTGATTCTTGAGCAAGTATGTTTACAGAGATAATATGTTCATAAATCCAATCTGCAACATAACAATTCCTCTTCCTTTTGGCTTAGCCATCACTCAATTTATATAATTTTTACATTACAATTTTGGATCTAGACAATCCAATCCAAATCAAAACCATTTTCTATCAATGGAGGTCGAGTTCAACCATTATCTAATCAAGAAAATACAGTTCCCACAAATCTGGGCATGATCTTAGAATTTCTGGAAAATTGGCAAAGATTGAGGATGGATCGTTCCCCCTGAGATGGAGGTCCACATGTGTGAGATATGGAGATTCTGGACCACATGTCCAAATTAAAACACGGCTCTGGACAAAACCCATGTCCCCAAATTTTTAGATCCATCGTCATCAGCCCAGAAATCGAGGTGAAAATCGAGTACCGGAATGTTGGTACCAAAATCCTATAGGTAGCTATTTAGTACTAGAATACACACAGTCATAATCCTGAGTACCGGATTATGTGCATGGGCAGTACCGCAATAGCCCGGAGTGTGATAGTACCATATCAAAACTTCCTAAGAGTCAAACAATTAGGATCATGCAAAAATCAAACATTTAATCAAATTAACTCAAGAAAAAAAATAAACAAATCATGCCTTAATCATAATTTACCCCTTATGCACATGAACAAGGTCATTGGGTATGTGTTTGGGAGGAAATAGTCAAGTATAGGATTATAACATAGGAAAAAAGGATCATATACAAGGTAATATAGGCTATTATATATGTCAAAACTGAGACTCAACAGATCTACTACAAAAATAATACATTTCCTTTGGATGGGAATACAAATATATGATAGAAATTGATTGAATCATTTATAGACATGATATCTACATCAATGACAACACCCATTCCATTGGATGGATTCAATGATGAATGAATATATCTCTCAAGGACATTGTTAAAATAAAGCTACAAAAATGGTTAGATGATGATTTCATTTACCCTATTTCGGGCAACCAATGGGTCTCCCCACTGGTTATAGTACAAAATAAGAGAGGGAACTGGTGAGTGTGTGTTGACTACTAGGAGCTCAATAAGGTAACTGGGAAGCATCACTTTCCTTTTCCATTCGATGATTGAGTACTAGATGCATTTTTCCAAAAGAATTTCTTTTCCTTCCTTGATGGTTTCTTGGGTATAACCATATATAAATTCCCCTTAAGGATGAAGATAAAACTACCTATACATGTCCCTGGGGTACCTTTCCCTAAAAGGACTTACCTTTTGGTTTATGCAATTCCCTTGCCACAATTCAAAGAGCCATCCTCAACATCTTGTCAAACCTAGTCCATGACTATGTGGAGGTATACATGGATGGTTTCATAGTCTATGGAAATACTTATGAGGAATCCTTAACTATTTTAGAAAGAGTGCTATAGATATGGAAAGATATGAATGTATCCCTCAACCATGAAAATTGCTTCATGATGATGAATGAAGGTATAGTGCTAGGACACCATGTTTTAGTTTCAAACATGATTCAAGGTTGTCCATGCCAAAACCTCAACCATTTAATACCTTCCCATTAGTACTACAAATAATTGTGATGTCTGGAGTTTTCTTAGACATGTTTTCTATTATAGAAGGTTCATCCTTGATTTCAACAAGATAGATGCTCTCAATGTATGTCCTCCTCACAAATATGTTAAGTTCTTACATATTGCATAATGCTAATTAGATTATGAAAATTTGAAGGACAAGTTGATATTGGATCCTATATTGAAAGTACCAAACTGGATGTAAGGTGCCACATGTAATAAAATATGCAAAAATAGGAATATTCAACAAATATCAATAAAAAAACAACATATTGAGAAGAGCAATACCAGAAATAATACCTTTATTCGAGGGGGAAACCTCCAACAGAGCAGAGATATATTACAATAATTATCAAGACAAGCTTTCTCATGCCTCCTACTCTTATTTATACTAATTCTATCTTCTAAATAACTTTCTAAAGGAAGATATTTCTAGAAGTGGAAGCTTCTATTAGGTATTCTTACATTGACTTGTTCACATTTATTCAATAGGCCTTATTAACTGACGTCGACCTTTATTACATAGAAAATATATTATTCTATCTAAGTGAGGGGTTAGGAAGTTTAGGTCCCTAACATTTCCTCCCCCTTGAAAATGATCCTTGTCCTCAAGGATTAAGATGAGGAACCTGCTGTAGAATGGTAGCCGTCTCCCTGGTGGCATCTTCTGGTGGAGTATCCTTCCATTGGAAAAAAAATTTCCTGGATGGTGCGTTAACGGAGACGATTCTCTCGCTGGTCCAATATTTCTTGTGGATGTAACCAAATGGAACCTTCTTCATCCAAATTTGGTAGACTGGTCTGGGTGTGGAACTTGGTTCCAATCACTTTCTTCAGGCATGAGACATGGAAAATTGAGTGTAACTTGGAGTGACTGGGAAAAACTAACCGATAGGCCACCAACCCGACACATTTGAGAATAATATAAGGACCATAAAATTTGGGGGTAAGTTTCTGACACTACTGATCTTTGAGTGAAGTCTTCTTGTATGGTTGTAGATGGAGAACACCTAGTCCCCTTAAACAAATTGATGTTCAGAATGACCTTGATCTTCCTATTTCTTCATGTGGTTTTGAGTCATGACCAAATTTTATTAGAGAGTACGGAGAATGGTCTTCCAGAATGTAGGATTGTGGTCAACCTCTTGAACCTTAGAAAAACCCGATATGTATGGGAGAAACACATGTAGCTTATGTCAGTAGAATGCATCAAAAGGAGTGTTGACCAAAATTTGGTCACCTATATGTTCCCACTCCTGGAATAATAATAATAAAAAAAATGATATTGAAAGATGCATATTTGTAAACTATTATATGTTCATTTCATATCCCTTGGTATCAGCTTCACCATGCATTTCACGGAATCAAAATCAGAGTCTTCATGACCAAGATACACATACTTTTTTCCACAAATACAATGGAGGTATTAAAAGAAGAAATATGAGAAGTGTTCTAAGTGACATGTTCTCTCCTCTCCTCTCCCTTCACTTCTATTCATTCTCTCATTTTATACTTAGTTATTTTTCCCATTATCTCATTAATTTCATATTCCCCTTACCATTTTCCACACTTAGCCATTTTTCCTTATTCTTTTCCATTTTCCTTTATTTTCCCATTTGTTTTTATTTTCCTTTCCATTTTTTTCCTTTCCCAAATTTCACGTAATTCCTTTATTTCCCTTATACTTACCAAGATTATGTTCATGGGTTGGTGATTCTCAATACTTAGAATATTTTACAACTAATTATCTCTCTCGTGAACCCGCCATATTATTTTAATAATAATTTTCCTATCCTAAGTTCTATGAGGAACATCTCCAAGCGACACATGACACTTTATTAACCAATGAGATACATCCACATGGAAGTTAATGGATGGTGACACATGACATAAGAAGTGACACACGACATAATTTTATTGGATGACATATGACAGATTCTTATTAGTAGATTGTTGACCTACCGGGTGATGACATGTGGAAACATTTGGTTGGGTGACTCATCATTGCTGACTGGGCATATTGGTGGCTGACTGGGCATGCAAAATTATTATTGTATACAACAATTTTCCAAGGGTCAAATTCTCCAAGCTCCATAGTCTCCTCTCTTCTTTATTTCTTGTCAAGTGTATGTTACACTTAACATTATATACCACTAAGACTCTTTTATTCTCATACATGTGGGATACGAGTAATGAAGAAAAGTCAAAATTAAATCAAGGGTCCACATTTACCAATCAAACTTAATCAATGGTGGCTGAGTCATGATCTTGCGAAAGCCATAACTTGAGCTCCGGGTGTCGGAATCACGCAAAATTTATACCGTTGGAAAGGTATTTCAATGTATAAGATGGCAATAAAGGTTTCAAATTCTGAAAGTTGATATTTGTTTCTTAGAAATTAAAACATCATTCAGCTTCATTTTTTATGGGCTTGCATGACAACTCAACTTCACGAGCTCATATCTTGAGATCCGAGCAATGGATTTGAACACAATTTATATCGTTGGAAAGATGAGATGATCAAGATAACATAGAAAGTGGTTTACATGGTTAAAAATGTATTTTTCAGTTCAAAAAAATTAAATTACAGACGTCTTATTTTAATGGGAAATTAATTAAATTGCGAAAATAAAAGTTTATTTAAAAACTTTTATTAAAAAGGGAAAGAAACAATTGAGACGGTTCCTGTAACCGTCGATGAATAAAATAAAATGATATCAGAAAGAAATTGAAGACAACGAGATACCATCATCATAAGTTTATTTTTATCATATCCTTCTTTTTCTTTATCAAGTTCTTCATCTAGTTATTCCACCTCTTTCACTATAAAGGTTTAACCGAAGACTGATAACTCCTCTTTTCTTCTTACCAGGTTTTGTTTTTCTTTTATCGCCCACCATATTCGTTATAAGGGCTTATTTCTTATATTGATTTGATTTATGGTCCGTGGGAGCCCCAATCCCAGTCTTAAAGACAAACACATTTAAAATTTCAAAGAATATGTAACATACTATATATTTTTTAGAAATTTCAAGAGAGCTACTTTGGGAACAATCTCGACTGTGCTTTGTAACCCCGTTTTCAGATTATAAAGTATTTGAGGTTGATCTATCATTATCGTTTTTTAGATTCCCATGTGTCGACTCTGTTAAAGTTCTCTTATGCATGCAAGTCATCTTCTTTTTATTTTATGTGATTAGAAATCTTTATCTTCAACTATGATGGATGTGAGGGAATTTTGCTTATTTAATTTAAATGTGTGAAGTGTGTGATTCCTGGTCCTTTCTCAGTAACTTTCTTTAAAAAGAAAACAAAAAAATTTCCCTTTTATTTTCTCGCAATATTAATGTTTCCTTGAAATTACTGCGACATACTTCTGTCAAGTCCCACATTTTGAATATATATAAAAATCCAAATAAAATCTAAATAAGAGTACTACCTCTATAAAAATGCAGGGGGATTTACATCCTCGTGAGGTTTCCATTTCAGTCCTAACAGATTCAAGCATCAACAAGGAGTCATGCAAGTGGGAGTATGGTAAGAGTTGTTGTACCACTATTCAACTAGGGGTAACCAATTAACCCATAGATGTTTTTTGTCTGATGCAAAACACCTCAAATATGTTTCCAATCACTTGTTGACCACTTTCATTTGGCCTTCAATCTGGGGATGATAGGTTGTGCTGAGATGCAGTTGGGTTCCCTAGAGCCTGAATAATTCTTTCCAAAAATTGCTTTTAAAAGTGGGATCACCATAAAAAACAATAGAATGAGGCATGCCATGGAGTTTGAAGATATTATCCATAAAAATTTGATCCCCTGTAGATGCTCTGAATGAGTGTTGAAGAGAACAAAAATGAGCATATTTGGAAAGACGATCCACTACCACCATAATGACTGACTTATTTCCTGATTTGAGTAAGCCAACAATGAAATCCATAGAAATATCCATCCAAATTGTAGGTGGAAGCAAAAGCGGTTGGAGTGTTCCAGTAGGTTTGATAGTGTCTCCATTATTGCGTTGACATGCAGTATCACATTCAACCACAGAGGTGTGGATGTCCTATTTCATACCATTTCAGAAGAAAGAACATTGGAACCATTCATAAGTTTTGGTAAAACATGAATGGTGTGTTGTAGGTGAAGCATGAAACTTAGAGAGAACCATGGATTTAATAGCCGACTATTTTATTAAATACAAGCGACCTTTATATAAGAAATATTCATTGTGCCACAAGTACCTTGGAGCAGTTTGGGGGTCTTGTTGAAGTTTATGGATTAGGATGGAATTTTTGGGGTCTTGCAACCATTCCTGGAAAATAGACTCAATCCAATCAATGAAAATGAATGAGAGGGAAAAGAGGGACCCTTATTCTTCATATTTCTTGGAAAGAGCATCAACCACCACATTTTCTTTTCCCTTCTTGTAGACAATATCATAGTCATATCCAAATAGTTTGGTAACCCATTTTTGTTGCTCTGGAGATGAAATTCGTTGTTCCAGGAAGTAATTGAGGATTTGATGATATGTTTTAAATTGGAAACGATGTCCCCATAGATAAGGGCACCAGAGATCCACTGCATGCAAAATAGGAAACATTTCCTTTGCATAGATTGATTGGCCCAAATGTCAGTTCGACAACTGTTTATTGGTGGAAGACAAAGGTCATCCATATTGCATAAGGATTGCCCCAATTCCTCTCCCTGATGCATCAAATCCTAGAACAAAGGTCTTAGTGAAGTCAGGCAGGGCTAGTACATGAGTAGTGCACATAATGTCTTTCAAGGCTTGGAAGGATTGGTTAGCTGCTGGAGTCCAACTGAAAGCATTGCTATTGAGGAAAGTTGTTATAAGAGCCATAATTTTTCCAGAGTTATGAACAAAGTTGTGATAATATCCCATTAAACCCAGTAAACCACTTAGAATTTTAAGAGTTTTAGAGTGAGGTGAATTCTTCATAGCTTCAATTTTCTTAGGATCCACCTTTACACCATCCTTGCCAACAATATGACCCAGGTACTCAACTTCAAACACGCAAAAAACACATTTATACTTTTTGAGGAAATGTTTTTTCTTGGAGAGGAGATGGAGAACTTGAGCCACATGGTTGAGATGGGTGGACCATGTTTTACTATAGATGAGAATATACTAAAAAAAACTAACACAAAGTGATGGAGGAAAGGATGAAAGACATGATTCATGAGACTCTGAAAGGTGGAGGGATCATTACAGAGACCAAAGGGAATGACTATGAACTCATAGTGGCCCTCATGAGTGTGAAATGCAGTCTTGGGTATGTCTTCCTCTTTCATATGTATCTGGTGGTAGCTAGAACATAGGTCAATTTTGGTAAAGTATTGAACCCCAATGAGTTCATCCAAAAGGACATCTATGACGAGAATGTGGAATTTGTCATTTATGGTAATTTTGTTGAGGGAACGAAAATCAGAACACATGCGTCAAGTGACTTCCTTATTGAGGACCATGACTACAGGGGAAAAATAGGGGTTGGTATTGGGATAGATAACAACCGCTTCTAAAAATTCATGGACAATTTTGTCAATTTCATTTTTTTGAGAAAAGGGATGACGATAAGGGGAAAAATTGGGAGGAAGACTATCTAGGATTAAAGGAATGGAATGGTCATGGTCACCGTGGGAGGGGGGAAGACCCTGGGGAGTTTGGAAAACAATTTTTTGTTGGGAATGGATAGCTTGAAGGTATGGGTGTACCAAGGGTGTCTCAACTGCTTGAATGGAATGGAATTGGGAAGTGATTCCATAATGACCTTTTTTGAGTAACTTTTCCATGCAGTGGTAGCTGATGATCTCTGGAGAAATTGTGGTAATGCCTTGGAATTTATACAGTTGTCCTTCCTATTGGAATTGCATGGTTAGATCCTTAAAATCCATGGTTATGAGGCCAAAGTGCATAACCATTCAACACCAAGAACAATGTCACAACCACCCACATCAATAGAAAACATGTGAGATTTCAAATTATGCTGACCAATTTGGAGGCACACATTTTCACAACGCCCCCCACATTTCATGGAATGACCATTGGAAATCATGATTTGAAAATTGTTGACTTCAGAGATATAATAATTGATTTCTTGGGAAAGGCGGTGATGAATGAAATTATGAGTGTTTCCATTATCAACTAGGATAATGACTTTCCTGTGCTTAATGTAACCAATCAATTTGAGGGTTTGGGGAGCAGAAAAACTAGTGAGAGAATTCAACAAAATTAGTGGTTTAATTTCAAGAGGATCATAGGGAAACATAGGATCATTTGTTTTGGTGGCTCTGATTCAGCTGAAACCTCAACCTCTTCACCAGAAACATCCTCCGAAATTTCCATAATTTTTTTTTCTTTACACTTGTGCCCGGGAAAGTATTTATCATCACAATTATAGCGAAGACCCTTGAGTTGACATTCAATCATTTTCGCCCCTGTTAATTTTTGGACCTTGAGAGGAGGGGCCTAAGGGGAACATGTGGTGGGTTTAGGGAGAGGAACCAAAGTGGGTTTTCTTCTCTGGGCCAAGATGACCTATTGTGCCTCCTTTTCACATTTAGTTCCTTCCAACCAAGTCTGGGGGTGAGCCATGATGACTTCGGCTCATATTTCATCCTTGAGGACACTGATAAAGAATTCAAAAAAGAAGGAATCTGTCAGGCCCTTCATTCAAAAATCCAAGTGCTCAAAGGCAACGATAAAATATTCCATTGTTCCAGATTGTTTCAACTTGGTGATACGTCCTAAATGGTGGGTGTTTGTGTCAAACGTTCATACAATTCAACAAAAAACTGTGTCCAAGCAACATACCCTTGGCGTGCATTTCTGCACCATTGCCAACATTTCCATCATTCCAAATATAAATAGTTAATTTTGTAACAAATCTTGGTGTACTCATCATTAATTCCATGTAGGGAGAAATAATGTTCCATCTGAATAACCCAGAATTCTGGATCTGAGCCATCAAATTTGTTCACCTCGACTTTGGGAATACGAGGGTCATGAGGTAGGGAGCTGGAATGAGAGTGCAGAGGCTAGTTGGAATCAACACCTTCAGTATAGAGAGGTGGGTCAAAGGAGGAAGGGCCCTGCAATTTGTTCATGAATTGTTGGAGAGTGGAATTGAATTCAACAATTTGGTTATCGAGCTTTTCTTGGATGTTGTCCATTTGGAATGAATAACAAGAATGTCATTATGCACTTTGGCCTAAAGGGAAATAAGGTCAGTGCTTAGTTTATGATTGGTTTCTTCTTGGTGGGTGGGAGCCATGAGGGGATGAGGGGTGGGTCCATGGACAAAAAATAAGATAAGTGATATATACCACTATGATTAGGGCAACGAGAGGAAGCCAATGGAGTAAGTGGGAAATAACAGTGTCGGGAAGAGATGGGTCCAGGAGGTAAACTAATGGGTTTAAAAATTATAGGTATCAAAAAAATCAGGATGGAAAGGGGAATCCAATGAGATAGATCTAAAATAAGGGTGTGGGCATGACATGTTTGAATAATACTGTAGTGTCGAGATTCCCAAAAGTTTCTTAACATAAAAAATTGTGTAGTAAATTCACAATTAGAATACATGAGGAAATGTTTCCTGACCAAAATATCCTTTCTATTCCTTGTCTGGTATGTTCTCCCTAGGTTAGGGTTTGCAAGGTGCCTATGGAAAAGGGTTTTCCCTGTACTATAGCTCTTTGATATACATGTGGGGTCAAATAGTAGCACTCAACCCAATATCTCAGGGAACCAACTAAGGAGGATCAATTGTACCCTTAGCCGTACTACCCGATTACCTAGGTACTAGAGACTATACTCTTGTGAGGCCATTTGTATCGCTTGTGTGTAGTTTGTTGGGTATGTTTTATATTCTTTTCATGTGTCTGTGTGGGCACGTCAGATATGACAACTGCGTCTAACGATCCCTTGCACTAGTGATCTGTTTGTGTCATGTGTGCTAGGCACTTTCCTAGGGGGGTCCCAGGGGGGGTAGGTATGCCCCCCCTGGTTATGCGCAGCGTTCGGGGCAGTGCCCCAAAAATTTATTTTTGGGCGGTTTTTGCTATTTTTAGTGGATTTTGCTATTTTTAGCGGTTTTGTAAATTAATCTCGGATTAAGGGATTAGGGTTTTGGTAACTACGGAATACCTAAAAACATTGTATATATATTGTATAGTGAAATTCGATATAATGAATATAAGTAAGGTTTTCCCGGTTGAGGGTTTCCGGTATAAATCTCTATGTACTATGTGAATGAGCCATTGATTAATTTCTGTTTTTCTTAAGAATCTATATGCATTGCTTTACTTCACAAGTTTAAAACTTACATATTCTTCCCCACCATATTTTTATCGATTGAGCGATAGATATATGTTCTTTAAAGACGCAAACAGTACACGTCTTTACCCTAGAAAAAAATTGAACCCACAATTCCTGCCAAGGAAAGTGCTCTGATACCACTTGTAAGGTACCATATGTAATATAATATGCATAAACAAGAATATTCAACAGATATCAATGGAATAACAAAAGATTGAGAAGATAAATACCATAAATAATACCTTTATTCAAAGAAAGCAATGTTCACTTGCCTCTTCGAGGGGGAAACCTCCAATAGAGTAGAGATTTATTACAATAATTATCAAGACAATCTTTCTCATTCCTCCTACTCTTATTTATACTAATTTTGTCTTCTAAAGAACATTATAGAGGAAGATATTTCTAGAAGCGAAAGATTCTATTAGGTCTTCTTACATTGACTTGTTCACATTTATCCAATAGGCCTTATTAACTAATGTCGACCTTTATTACATGCAAAATATATTATTCTATCTAAATGAGGGGTTAGGGATTTTAGGTCCCTAACAAAGGGACCTTCCTTTTAATATCCACATCGATTCTTTAGAATAAGACTTAGGTGCTATTTTAAGACAAAAGAGGTTGTTGAAAGGTATCTTATTTATTTCATCAACAAAAACCTTGCTGGAGAAGAATTAAATTATTTACTATTGAAAAGGATTTTCTTGTTGTAGTTTATGCCATCAACAAATTTTGACACTATATAATAGGATACCTAATCATTGTTCACACAGACCATGCTATAATTATATATCTCATGAAAAAAACTGTTATTATTGGCAGAGTAGTTAGATGGTTTCTTTTGATACAATAGTTTTATCTCACCATACTTAATAAGATCGATAGGGAGAATGTTATTGCATATTACTTATCTCACTTGGAGACTATCCTAGAAGAAGAATGGGTGGATGACACTTTCCTTGATGAACACTTTTTTGCAGTGTCTTTCTCACATGGAAAATTAGCTTGTTTTTGGAAATATTCCACAACATTTCTCCCATAGACAATACTGTGGAATCACAATGGAAAGTGTTGTTGGAGATTTGCAACTTCAGGAAGTCATTCTCCACAATAAAGTACAAGAACACCCATCTATACCATTACAAGAAGTCCTAGGAAGAGAAGCCGGCCCCACAAAAAATCAATAATAAAATTGAAGACCCATAAATAAGAATTTGGACCCAGAGTAGTATAAATACAGGACTGACTCATTTCATTTGGATAGTTATACAAATCCTTTTGTAGTGTGCACAAGGTAGTTGCAGTTGCAAGTTTTTGGCTATTTCACTATATCTTGGTTCTGGCTGTCTTAGAGAAACTGCTGTTAAAAATAATTAAAAAGTACCTAGGCAAGTGTTTCTCATCATCTAGGTGCATAAGAGGTGAGAAAGTGCCTAATGTGGAACCTAGTCATTTAATTTATGAGATGTAAATTAAAAAGTGACTTTTTGGACTTAGGTGATTTAATCTCCACCCTTGATCTCATCTAATCTCAATCGTTGGATGAGATGACTCTTCACCTACCTCCATGAGGTCGACTAAGGTAGGAGGGCACACTATTCTAGGTTTGTTGTTCATTATTTTTAGAGAGAAATAAGAGAGGAAGTCAATCTTGAGGAAGGAGGATATTTGCAGAGCTAAGGCACACATTCCAAGACATCTTGCTAGCACACAAATCAAGGTAACAATACAACACTATTTAGAGGCCACGCAATATGTATTTCTAGAGGCCGTACCATTCTTTTGCTTGCACAAAAATTGAGGAGGACAACTACAAGAATTACGAGGAGCTTGACACACATTCCAAGGATGCCACACAAGTTTTACTTGCACAGAAATCGAGGCAACTGTTGGCACAAATTTTTGGAGAGATTACCATACAATCTGTATAGTTTTTGGCACAGAAATCGAGGGACATACAACTTAGTTTTTTGGGCACAAATTTCGAGGTGAAGGAATGATTTTCAAGGTGTTGATTCTTCTATAAATTCCATACATCCAACTCAGAAAAATGACATAGATTTCAAGACAGTTTGTATAACAATTGATGTTGTAACAACCGTACACTTGTATGGATTTTTGGCACATAAATCGAGGAACAATGTTGGGGCTGTTCTGAAAGAGTTTTGCTGAAGAAATTCTGAGATAAGTTTGTGTAATTTTCTAAAGATGAATTTGTTGTAAAAGAAATTTTCTCTGAAGGTCTAAATAATAAAAATCCTTCTTTCACTGGTTTTCCCCTTGTGGGTTTTTCCAGGGTTGTAGTTAGACCAAAAATCTCTGTGCAAATTTTTTGAATATTGTGTTGCTGATATATTTTAAATTTTGCATTAAATGTTGTTCAAAATCCTCATGTTTTAGTTATGAAATTTTATTTACATGATGAGTGTTTATGGCTGTCATAAAACTGGGTTTGGGCATTAAACACTGATAAAATCAAGGAGACATGAAACTGGGTTGGGTCCAAAATTTTACATGGTATCAGAGCTGAGTTGAAGAAGTGCAGAAATATATTAGCATACAGAGAAGTGGGACAAAATTTTGAATTTTTGATTTACAATTGAGAAGGGTCAATGGCTATTGGTTTGAGAGTTGAGGACAGGCTTGATGGGCCTACAAATTTTGGTGCCTGGAAGGAGAGGATGATTTTTCTTTTGCAAGAGAGTGAATTATGGGAAATTGTTGAGAACACCACAACACACCCAATGACTGTTCCTACATATGCTACACTACTGGAAGCCTATACCAAAATATCGTAAAGGCTAAGAGGATCATTCTTGATTCCATCAAGGACCATTTGATTCTACATGTAAGTGGGAAAAAAAATGCCTATGAGATGTGGGAGTCCTTGAAGAAATTGTACCAAAGTACAAATGAGAACCAGAAGATGGTTTTGAGAGAAAAAATGAAAAGCATTAAAATGACCAAGGCTGAAAATGTGGTCACATACCTTACTAGATTGACACAGGTGAGAGATGATCTTGGAGTTGTTGGGGAAGCCATTGCTGACAATGAATTTCTGAGGAACATTGAATGGGGTAACCAAACAATGGGTTGTTTTTGTTGAGGGCATTATTTCTAGAGAGAACCTTCCCAATTGGGAATGTCTTTGGGATGACTTCGTTCAAGAGTAAACCTGGAGAGGTTATGTGCATGGTATTTCATCTCATGTTCATGATGAGGAGAATGTGGCTCTTTCTACTAACAACAAGAAGAAGTTCAAAAAGGGTCCTAAGGGAGGAAACAAACCAAGGGGTAAATAAAAGAAGGATATGAGAAAATTCAAGTGATTTGCATGTCATAAGTTTGAGCACTATGCAGGACAATGCCCAAACAAGAATAAGAAATAGACAACAACTTCAACAGAGGTGGAGGAGTTTTCCACCAAGCTCGAAAAGGAGTTTTTATTAGTGGTGTGTATTTCCACTAAACCCACACATTCCAGTGTTTGGTATATTGATAGTGGTGCCTCCCTCCATATGACAGGTGTTTGTGAGAATTTGGCAGATCTTACTCAGATTGGTGATCTTGAGGTAGTGCTTGGAGATGAGCGAATGGTCAAGGTAGTTGGTAGTGGGACACTATCATTTCAGAGGGTGTCTCTACCTCCCATGTTGTTGAGAGATGTCTTATATGTTCATGGCTTGAAGAAGAAATTGATTTCCGTTTCTACTATTGAGGAGAGGGGCTATGAGGTGTTTTTCCATGATGGACATGTGCTCCTATTTACCAAGGGGTCCAGTATCACTTTGGCCAAAGCGACACTATTAAATTTGAACATTTTTGCGACGAAGTAGAGACGAATTTTCATTGGCATAGAGTCATTTTTGGACCAGGATGATTTTTTTTTCGTCGGAATCCATTCATCGGTCTAGTGGCCACACATGGATCTTTTCCAGTCTAGCGACTGGGAAAAGAATCCTATTTGCAATAGGGAAAAGTTTGGCTAGCGAAGAATGTTAGTCGGTCGAATGACTAATATTAGTCGCAAGAGTGACCAAGACAATCATGGAAAACTTAGTCAATAAACCACTCTGAGTCGGTAGAATGACGAATATTAGTCACTAGAGCGACAAAACCATCAATTAAAAAGGTCAAATGAAGGAGGATCAGTTAGTCTCTAGAACGACCAAGTGACCTAGTTTGCGACCAAATGGCAATACAAGTGACTAACACGTTGGTCGCTCTAGTGAATAACACATTGGTGTTTGCGACCAAATGGAAATACTAGCGACGAACATGTTAGTTGCTAGAGTGACCAATGTTGGGGTTTTAAAAAAAAAAAATTATGCCATTCACACAGGAATAGAGAAGAGCATCGAGTGTGTGAGGAGAGGATGATTTTATGCATAAGAAGGCTATTGTAGTTCTCCCTTGAATAAGAAGAAGATCGATAATCATTTCCCATGGTTTTTTCCCGATTTGGGTTTCCACATAAATCACTATGTCAAGTGTATGAATGATGTGCTTGGTTTAATGTGTGTTTCATCTTGCTTAGTTTTTTCTCTCTTATATGCTATGTTTTGCTTCCGCTGACCAACAAAGGAAATGATGTTTCTGGTGGACAACAAGCATCTGTATCTCTAATTTTGATTGTGTTCACTCTAAGAATTTTAAACAGACTTGGGATTATGGCTATGGCACAGAATGCATTGAATCAAACAATAGAAACTCAGGGTATGTTTCTCAACAACACACAAAATATCCCACATATTGCTCAGTTACACACAAAATTGCTTGGTTCTCGCACACAAATTTCAATCGGAAGTTCAATCATATTCAAAAACTCTAGTTGTATGTGGTCTCCTCGAATGGCATTGGTTTCTTTCACTTCGGTTTTGGCAGGAAGAAGTTAAAAACATCAAAGAAGATTTCAAATTGTTGTTTTCATCTTGGACGATGTATTTTGCAGCCTTTAAGATCTTGAATTTTGAACAATACCATCAAATTTAGTACCTGGGTGTTGTATCATCATGTTAAAAGATGAAGAAAATGTGGACAATTGCTGCACATTAAAAGTGTTTTCTAGTAAGAAACTTGTTGTTGTAATAGGATGCTGGAAGGGAAGGACAAATTTTTATGGTTTCACAAATATTATGTCACACACTAAAATCCAATTTGTCAAGAGGCATGGTTGGTTCATTACAGGGCGTCATTGAGGAGAAACGTCATCCAAGAGTGCCAAATCATAGTTGAACAACAATTATCAGAATGTCAAACAATGCCCAAGTGCTAGTCTAAAGGAGTGAAACAAATAATGCCAAGGGAGTCAGCTCATACAATTTCAATTTTAAAACCAGTAAAATTAGCAACCCATTGAGGGAATTCACAAATTCTCAGGCAATTGCAATTTTTAAATCAATTAAAGGATCACGATTAAATTGAGAACACCAAATTTGTTCTTGAAGTCATTTTCAAGCGTAGATGTTGATGAGATTACCAATTTTGTTTTGGGAGCCAACATTGACTGAAAAGGTAGATTGTATGGAAGGGCCTTCTATTAAGGAAATACCTATTGCAACAGGGATCCAATGTTTTATAAATATGGCTATGGAGTGACTGATATTGATGGTATGAACCCTCTATCAATTCATCAGCTAGCTCCTCAGCAGACCG
>CBVK0100027439.1:0-17122 GCA_900067695.1 Picea abies | reverse complement strand
CCTAATAATGATAATTCTGTATGGGTCGATTTTGAGGATCAACCTACTCAACCTCTTTTGACTATCGGACAAGCTTTAAGTCTGAAAGATCCTACTGAGGACGAAATTATCAATAATTTTATTTGCGAGCCATCCTCTGTCACTCTAGAAATTCATAATCAATTAACCGCATTATTGGAGTCTGATAATCAAGAAACTTTTAAATCGGGAAGCCCACCTCAAACGCCTAAAACCATCTCCTCCAAAAGCATACCAGTCGAAATTGAACCTGGAAAAACATTAAATATAAACCCTCATTTGACAGATGCTGAAACACAACAGTTAACGAAGTTACTTCAGGAAAATAAAGAGGCATTCACATGGGATTACACAGACATGAAAGGAATCTCTCCTTAATTATGTATGCATAGAATATATATCAAGGAGGATTGTCGACCAATCTGTCAACCCCAGCGACGAATGAACCCAAATTTAAGAGAAATTCTCAAAGAAGAACTTCAAAAACTACTCAATGCAGGGTTTATCTATCCTATATCAGACAGTGAATGGGTGTCCCCGTTAGTAAGGCTCCCCCATGGAATAGTTTTCCCCCATGGAATAGTAAGGCTCCTCACAATCGATGAATCCAGAACTCTGTTACTTGTAAATGGTCATCGGCTCCGTCTGTACCAGCGACCTATTTCTAAAGAAGATTTTAAGGCCACATGCATGGCAGATGCCCATTTTCTTTTTGTTGAGGGGGTTTCTACCCCTAATAGCAATTAATTCTTTTAAGTTAATTTTCTTTAGTATTAGATTAGATTAGATCAGATTTTATTTACTAATAATCCCTGTCAAGAAATACCATGCTACAGTCGATTTTTGCAGAATCCCAATCGAAGCACAGCCACTAGGAGAGGATGATCCTAATTCAAAGAGACAAGCTTTCACGATGCTAAAACACCACTGATGAGCACTGTTGATTTTCTTCCCGTTGTTGAAACACCACTGTTCAACACTTTTTATTCTTCCCACTCCCAAAACACTCCAGTCCGCCATTTCCTCACCATTTTCATTGATGAAACAACTCCGTCCAGCACTTGTTTCGCCTTTCTCCCTTCTATTGCTGAAACACCATTACCAGAAACTTTTCATTTTTTTCCCGTTGCTAAAACACTGTTACCAGCAACCCTTCATCATTTTTCCCGATGCTGAAACACCACTGTTCAGCACTTTTTATTCTTCCAACTCCCAAAACACTCCAGTCCGCCATTTCCTCACCATTTTCATTAACAAAACAACTTCATCCAGCACTTGTTTCGCCTTTCTCTCTTCTATTGCTGAAACACCATTACCAGCAACTTTTCATTTTTTTTCCCGTTGCTGAAACACCGTTACCAACAACCCTTCATCATTTTTCTCGATGCTAAAACACCACTGTTCAGCACTTTTTATTCTTCCCACTCCCAAAAAACTCCAGTCCGCCATCTCCTCACCATTTTCATTGATGAAACAACTCCGTCCAACACTTGTTTCGCCTTTCTCCCTTCTGTTTCTGAAACACCATTACCATCAACTTTTCATTTTTTTCCAATTGCTGAAACACCATTACCAACAACTTTTCATTTTTTTTCCCGTTGTTGAAACACCGTTACCAACAACTCTTCATCATTTTTCTTTCGATGCTGAAACACCACCGTTCAACACTTTTGACTTTCTTCAGAAGCTGAAACACCATTGCTCAACAGTTCTTCATTTACAACACTTGTTTCATCTTTTTCTGTTGTCGAAACACCAGTCCTTCACCATCGTCTGTCATCAAGCTTTTACGCCCTTAGATTATATTTCGGCCTCCTAGACAGCAAATCCTCGACACAATTCAAAAGTCGCTGCCACAATAGGACTACCACTGACAGACATGATATATTGTTTGCAGAACGAATCAAATGGTAAGGTGAGGTATGCAAATTTTATGTAATTTAGTTAGGCTATAGTTAATGAGAAAGATTCGACGTCATTATGACCATTCAAGTACAATTAGTACTAACCACACTTGACAGGAGGGGAAGTACACATCAAATCCATGATACCATCATTACACCCGATTTCACCACCGTCATCCCTAATTCACCACCCTTTCATGCATTTAACCACTATTCCTGAATAACATCGCTCGGAAAAATCACTCTGCAGAAGCTGATACACAAACTCTCGACGCTGTATCTTACCAAGCCGGTAGCCATGGGAGGATCTATCGTACGAAATGATCCCGCCACCATGGCGCTGCTGGAACACTACCTAGCAGCGTATGAAATCTTCCAGCAGGCAGGGTGGCTCAATTACTTCCGCATACTTCAGGGATATAACGAACATCAAGTCCTACAGTTCACCCGAAATCTTCAGGAGGACTATTCTATCATTGACGGGGTGCGAATATTAGTAACAGAGGAAGACATAGCAGAGGTCTCAGGCCTCCCCATGGACGACAATCATATGTTCAGCAGAAAACACATCATTGGGACTGTTCAGCAGAATTTCTTCCTGCCCGAGGAACGCATTGAATTGAAAGGCATGGGTGTACAACTAAGCTCATTGCCACCACCATGGACGGAAGTCACCAGATTTATCAAGCATTACCTGACCTGCGAAGTTCTATATCAGGTAGTGTATCAGCATGACTTTCTCCTACTTTCTCATTTAAGGCATAACAGACGGGTCAATATTCCTTATTATTTGTTGGGCTGTTTGAAGAATATGGCACATTATTGTAGAAAGGCCAAAGATCCAACCCTGTCACTTACCCACCACCGTCTCGTTCAATTACTCATCCATAGGTGTTTTTCCCAGCAGAATCATCCATTAAACAATCCACCCATAAACCCTGAACCAGCTGTCGAAGTCCCTGAAATTCCTGAGGAGAAGCAACCGCAAAACCCCCCAGACCTTCCCGAAGTACCCCATAGCCCACCCACACAACCAACCAGTCCCCCTACCATACCATAACCGCCGCATACCGCACCAGAGTCTTCCACTCTCGCCCTTCACATTCTAAGTGATGAATCTGAACCAGATAATCCCTCCTGCCCCATCATTGAAGAACGACCTTCCCGAAAATGGAAGCAAACTCCCCTCTTTCCACCCTTCTTTAGGAAAAAGTGAACAAGAAGCTCAACAAGGCCACCCTTTGTGGCCACTACCCTAGATTCCCCACCAATTCGACTAATACCCCGTACACCTTTAACCTCCCCAATCCTAGGATCTTTGCCTATTCCAACCACGGGCACTGAAACACAAGAACTAGATGCCCCAGATACTGTAACATCATCTATCTCACAGAAAGTAGCTGCAACACAAGAACCAGCTACCCACTCAGTGGCTGAAACACAAGAACCAGCCATAGCTAAAACAGAAGAAACAGCTACGGCTGAAACACAAGAACCAGCCGCTGACATTGAAATTGAGTTACAACAACCAGACGCCCAGACATCATTTGTTTCAAATAAAGTAGCTGAAACACAACCAGCTACCCATCCAGTGGTTGAAACACAAGAACCAACCACTGATATTGACATTGAATTATAGGAATCACAGGCCTAGGATGCTACAACACCACCCTCCTCAAGAAAAGCAGCTGAAAAAACAACCACCCATTCAGTGGCTGAAACACAAGAACCACCCACTGATATTGAAATTGATATACAAGAATTAGAGGTTGAAGGTGATGAAACTCTACTTTTCCTTCACCAAGAAGCTGAAACACAAGCAGTAGCTACCATTCCTGCTGCTCCTTCCCAACAACCTGAAGCAACAATGGCATCTGTCTTGCAGGAAAATGAGTTTTTAAAATCAGAACTAGAAGCATATAGGCAGGAGTTAGCCAGGGTAAAAGAATCCTATGAAAAGGAACTCAATTCATACACCTCAAGTCGTATAGCAACCCTGGCAGAACAAACTACAGAAAGTATATGCAAAGAATATATGTGTTGCCAATGTGGAGATATTTACTATCAGGCAGGCTATAAGGTGGTTCAAGTTCCAGTACCAGGAGCAGCCCCTACTCCTTCACCTTTTGAAGTCAAGAAAGAACCTACTGCAACACAAGAACCAGCAGGCCTTACTAAGCTCAAAACTGAACCTGCTGCAACACGGGAACCAGCAGGCCCTCGCAAACTCAAGACTGAACCTGCTGCAACACAAGAACCAACAGGCCCTTCCAGGCTCAAGAAAGAAGTCCCTACTGTTGTCAAAAAGGCTGTGCAAACAGTGCCCATGGAGGAATTTACACCTCCCAGTCAGACCAATCTCTCCACTTCCAGGGAACAATCTACTCAAACCCTGCCTAATCCCACTACTTCCAACACTGAAACACAGACTCAGCTATGGGATGAACATGTAGAAATATAAAAATGGAAGAAGGAGTATGCTGAAACACAGGCCAAACATCTACAAGTGCATAGGCAAACCTAGATAAATCACACTTTCTCAAATTGGGAAGCATTAGAACAGATACGCCAGGAAGCTCGCGAGCTTAAGAAGAAGAACAAAGAATTGAAAGGCAGATTGGTCCTAGTATTTGATTTGATACAGAAACTACTGGCCACAAGGAAGCCATCTTGCAACTACTCCTTATTCCTGATGGAGAGAATCACATGGTTTCAGATCAAGTCTATTATAGAAGGTAAACCCCATGTAGTAATACAATCAACAGATTTTATCAAAACTTTTGTAGCTGCCTCTACCAGGGATCAACACCTCCTTTGTGAGGCATACTTTCATAATGAGGCTATTCCAGAAAACAGGTTGCTAAACATAAATCCCCTTGTTGGGGATGTTCAAATTCGAGCATTTACTTCCTTTCTTTATAATCAAATTTTGTGGCAAAATGATTTTTTGGCTACTAAGCACAATGAAGATAATCGCCTCCTCTGGATTAGACCAGAACCACAGAGGGCAGCCACTTTTATTTCATAATATTATCAGTTCTTAAAACAACTAGGGGTGACTGAGCATTTTCAACAGCTACAGTCAGAAGTGCTCCAAGATTGTCAGCACAGCATCACATCCATAGAGATTCCTGCCCTCCAGGCCAATAACCTGTTTTGGCAGCAATCCACTGAGAAGAGACAAGAGCACCATCCTTTTGGTCCTGCCAACCTAGAAGTAGCAATTTCCAGGGTACCCAGCTACATCCAGTGTGTTAGACATTGTGCTGAAAACTGGATAGGGTACAGATTTTACTTTCCCATCCTCTGGTTGCCAATAGAAAGATATCAAGTCATTTATAAGTTGCCTCAAAAGGTAGAGACAACAGCATGACAAAGATTACAACAGGTCCAGGGGTTCAGAACGCCAACAGATAGTACCTCCCAAAGCTACTGCTTGAGTAAATTACATTCTCAGAGTCGGTATTCAGACTCTGATTCAGAGTGAGTTACCTGAGGACATGCAACACCTTGAGTTGGGGGGGATGTTAGGACCACACAATGTACCTTTTTGCCTATACTTTTTTCCACAATTATACCCTTGATCACCTGTATTTAGACTCATACTACCACTTCATCTGATCATTCCAAAGGTATACAATGTCCTTTCTCATTACTATACGTTTAATCTATTTTGCATAACATTTTACATCACTTTTGTACTTAACCATTGATTAGACTGCAGACTAGCATATGAAGCCTGTTGCTGAAACACAGTCCAGGTCGCAGATGCTGAAACACAGAGCTGCTACACAGTCCAAGTCGTAGATGCTAAAACACAGAGTTGTTATACAGTCTGAGGTCACTGTTGCTGAAACACAGAACTGTTACACAGCCCAGAACTCGCAAATGTTGAAACACAGTGGAGACCGCCAGAACCAACGATGCTGAAACACAAGGAAGCCGTTACAGTCAGCGGTCAACAAGCACCAAAGCCGACACAGTCAAGAGCGCAATTCACGTGGCTGAAACAACCCGTGAATTGCGATGCTGAAACAACATCGGCAGCTACGAGAAGAAGCTGTTACTCCAGTCATAACAGCAATACCTCATCTAGCTCCTGTAATAGCATTTCTGTTGCGTGAGATCAGGACATTTTGCTCTGGTTTAGAAAGAAGATCCGACTAAAGATAGGACTCAGATATACATTGTAATTTTTGATATATTGTATCGAGGGGATTCCCTCTTTAAAATAGGGGGAATTCTTCATTCGAGGGATCGAAGTTTTATGTATTGAAAAGCTTCAGAGAGAAAAGGACATGTACTTCATTTTCAGACTGTAACAGGATATTTTGATAGATGAATAAAAGACTACTTTGAGTATCTTCTTCTAGCTTTTCCATTCCAGGGGAATCTTGTGAGAAGGGAGGGCCCACCTTCTTCACAAGATTCACCCGTTAGTTATAGAGTGTGTTAGTAAATCTCTGTTTATGTGTGTTTGATTTTCATATGCTGAAACACTACTGTTAATGAATTCCGCTTTGCTGAAACACTGAACTCTGTCTTAGTTTATTGAATGAATTTTGTAATTCTTTTTATTAGCAATCTTGTGTGATGATTTTATGAGGCTAGCCAGAGATTGGGTTAAGGGTTCCTGCTCAGACAGGAAGGAATCAAAATATCCTTTCCTCTGTAGGTTTCATTTACTGCTGCAAGTGTGTTAGCCAGAGATTGGGTTAAGGATTCCTGCTCAGACAGGAAGGAATCAAAACATCCTTTCCTTTGTAGATTTCATTTACTGCTGCAAGTGTGTTAGCCAGAGATTGGGTTAAGGGTTCCTGCTTAGACAGGAAGGAATCAGAATATCCTTTCCTCTGTAGGTTTCATTTACTACTGCAAGTGTGTTAGCCAGAGATTGGGTTAAGGGTTCCTTCTCAGACAGGAAGGAATCAGAACATCCTTTCCTCTGTAGATTTCATTTACTGCTGCAAGTGTGTTAGCAAGAGATTGGGTTAAGGGTTCCTGCTCAGACAGGAAGGAATCATAACATCCTTTCTCCTGTAGAATTCACTTATTCTTGCAAGTGTGCTAGCCAGAGATTGGGTTAAGGGTCCCTACTCAGAAAGGAAGGGATCAGACCATCCTGTTCTCTGTAATCTCAATTTCACAAGTGTGCTAAACAGAAATAGGGCTTAAGGCTCTTTCTTAGAAAGGAAGGAACTAGATGGCCTTGTTCTCTGTTAGATAGAGTTATCTTTTCCTACATTACTGTTTTCATGAAAGAGTGTCAGTACTAGAGTCTTTGTTTCAGATTAAGGGTCCTGTTCTCTGATTGCAGAATAGTTGTTCTTTCCTGTTGCAAGTATTAATTTAATATAATCCAGGATTCTTAGATTAATCTTTAAAAACCGCAATAGGGAGGTTGCTTCTTGTGATTTAATTCAAAACTTCAGTTCATTCAAGCAAGTGTGATTAGTATGGTTTCTTTTACTACAACTTTAAGTTGCTTTTGGACTTGAGCATATACAGTGCGTGGCTATCTTTGAAATAAAAAGACTTCCCTGGATCACTTGGTTGTTTGAAATTAATTAAGCAATTATAGTGACCAACACTTTGGTGCTCTTGGGGATTTCCTAGTGGTGGGTTTCTTCAGAGGCATTGCTCCTGCAACCAAAAACGATCCTTTAGACATGTGTACAAAGTAGATTTGGATGAAAACATATGAAATCAATTGTAAAACACCATAAGCCAGTACATACCTATAATGCTTGCTAAAATTGTTGTTTAATACTCACTGGACCTTGGAAAATTTATCCGGATAGCTCATCGTGCTCCTCTAGGTGATCCGAACTTCTTTGCGTGCAAAATAATCTCATACACAATGACTCAAAAGAATATAATGTGAGATATCCTACTAGACATATCAACCAATTAATATGAGTAATGGATGCAATTCAAAACAACCTATGGTCGAATCTTTGCAAATAAATTTTACGTTGGTTTGACGATGGAGGCGTGGAGGGAGATGCATTGTATCGATAGGCTTTAAATGGTCCTTTTGATTTGTGCAAGAATTAGCAACTAATGTGCGATCCTAAAATTAATTAACCCTTTAAATGCATCGTATCTAACATATCTTAGGGTTAAAACATCCCATCACATCATGTTTCTTAGTGGATAGGTCAGGAATTGGTGATATCCTCATGTATTTTTTCATTGGTCTCCTCCTGGGAAAACCTCGAACACTGACGAGCTTCGTTACTTGATCCTGATGTGGAAAGACTGGCTCAAGGCACAGTCATGGGTCTTAGGAGCTAGTAGTGACTTTAGAGAAAACTAGATCATATGTTTAACCACAAACGGCAATGACACATGACAACTAAGGATAGGTCGTTTGACCGTACATCTCAGTCGGGATCGGATTTTTTAACAGAACACTTGTGTATTAAAATAAGCCTGGGATTTTTGATGCCGAAAGGTATCGGGGATTGACGATTAGGGATAGTTCAAGTGCATAGTTTCTTTGTGGGTTATCATCTTCATAAATCCCTGATGCCGAAAACATTTTGGAAGTCGGTGATCTGTGATATCATTCCTTTACTCATGCGACACTTATTCTTTTCGTTTCTTCCCTATACCGACGAGGATTGGTCGTCGACAATAATCTTGTGTTGGCACCTTTCACGTAATATAATCCCGTCTGCCGATGCTGATGAAGATTGGGGATCGACGCTTTGTCTTATCAAGCATTTTTTGTCACCTCTAATCCTTCCCGATGCCGAACTTCTTAAGCGCATTGGGAAAGAGTTTCGACTGTCGATTCCTTAAGTAAATTTTAGTCCCTTTTAAAGTTATGATGATTTTCACATTCTCAAGCATAATTTAAAAGACTCAACATGAAAACAGAAAATGATAAACAAAGGCAACAATTTTCATACTGAAGTGGAAATTAGACATTGCAAGAGATCAAGTGGTACCCAAAAAGTAAAATTTGACACAGGATTTTTAGGGTGTGTTGAGTGCTCAAAAAATGACAACTTACTAGGTGAAAGAATAATCTTTGTTCCTTCCTCAGAGATTGGTTGATAGAGAAACAGGTGGAGAACTTAACTGGTGTTGAATCTGATCCTCTTTAACCTTTAGATTTGAAATCCTCCGGTTGATGCTTCCAAGCCTCCCGTTGGGTTTAAACCTTTATTATTCCTCCTTTGTTTCCTTTAATCCTAACTCATGCCCCTTTTACCAAAGTTTAGCAAATCATTCACTAGCATGAAGCCTTTAGTTACCTCTACTCACTTGCTTCGATGACTCTTCACTTCCAATGAGCGTCCATAGCCCCGACGGAGTCACCCCGACATCACAGACCTTGCTCCATTGTGAGCGACCATCCATAGCCCCGACAGAGATATCTGCATACCCTATCCTATAGTTCACACTTTTGATAATATCAATTTTATTTTAGCATGATGCCCTGAGAGAGTGGGAGAGGAGGATGTATGTTTATTTGCAAGGTGATATGGTTAAGGTGGATCCTTTACTAGCTTTGTCTTCTTGATTCATGTAGTCTTTCCAGCTTTCCTTCATTCCCTTAAGGTCTTACCAAACCACCAAGAAGACACTTATGGAATTTCTCCAAAGTTGTTCATTTGCTTAGGTTAGACAGAGGAATCCACAAATTAACCACAAGTTCCCTAGTGCTCCTTGTGTTTGTAACTGAGCGAAGAGTTAGAAACAAAGTTCGCTATGTCACATGGTTTTAAGGTCAACCATTGTCTTGCTAAACACAACTTTCAAAAGAATAGAAATTCAGAAAGAAAATAAAACAACAAAAATTCATTTCACAATTGTGAAAATACTCAAAAAGAACATAAAACACACACACACACACACACACACACACATTTGGCCATTTACTGGGAGGGCATAGGGTTCCTCCTTTAGATTCTGCAACCAATAAGTTCTTGCCCCAATCTTCTCACCCACCTGGAAAGGTCCAAGCCACAGATTTTGAAACTTAGAATGATTCCCTTTTGGTTCATTTTCTCTGTCCCACTTTAGGACTAAGTCTCTTACTTAGAAGTTCTTCTCTTTAGCCTTATTCTTATCAAACCATATTTTCACTATCTGTTGGTGAGATAGGAATTTTGACTTATCCTTTTCTCTCTCTTCTTCCAACATGAGAAGAGTGTTGATTCTTTGTTGTATGGATGACGAAGGTTCCTCGCTGGAATCTTGGGCTAGTTGAAGAGATGGAAGATAAAGCCCTTGGGAGAATGGATTCTTGCACATAAACCAGAAAGTACGGGGAATTTCCTATAGCTTCCTTGGGTGTGACTCTATCGGCCCACAGAGTGTTATGGAGTATATTATGCCAAGACCTTTAGTTATCTGCAAAATTCTTCTTTAATATCCTCACTAGGTTCTTGTTAGTTGATTCTACCACACCGTTTCCCCATGGATAATAATTTCCAGAGTACCTAATTATGATTCCTTTGTCTAGAGAAAACTCCGTCAATAGGGTGGAAGAAAAATAAGTTGCATTATCAAAGACCAGGACAGAAGGGACACCAAACCTTGTGATTATTTTTTTTCCTATGGATTGGATTACCATCTTCTCGTTTACATGAGTCATAGGGATGGCCTCTTCCCATTTTGTGAAATAATCGGTGGAAATAAGAATGTACTTGTGTTGTTTTGAAGAGATGGGTGTAATTTCTCCTATAATATCCAACCCCCATTGCTCAAAAGGTCTAGAGACAGTCATGGGTTGGAGTGGAATGGCTACTCTCTTCTCTTTCCCAACACCCATTTGACAAGTTTTATAGTTTCTAGCATAGGTGTGAGCATATTTGAACAAGGTGGGCCAATAATAGCTAGCTCTCAATATCTTATGAGCGGTGGTGTTTCCTATGAAATGCCCACCGACAGGGCCATCATGGAGCTCTTTTAGAACCTTGTCTGCATCTTCACATTCAAGGCATCTTAATATTACCCCATAATAATTAATTTGGAAGAGTACTAAATTTATAAGGCGATATTGTGCAGATTTTAGCCTGAGACCTCTCCATTCCCTAGGGTTGATATTTTCTAGGAAATTCCCGTGGTGTAGGAGGTAAGTTAAATTCTTATACCATGAGTCTTGTCCTGGGGAGGTGTATGATACTTCTCCACACCATAGTGACATTTTTTTCTCCCATCCGGAATCCTCATTTACTTGGTCCTAGGCTTCGACAACAATTTTGCATAACCCTTGTCCTTTTACTAGTGTGGTAGATTTTATATCTAGATCAAATTCTTGGACCACTTCCATATATTTCCCTCTTCTTTCCCCCATTTCTTGCTGAGTAAAAAAGGATCAGACCACAGGGTGCAACACAATCACTTTAGTGTGGTTCTTGAGGATGTAAGGCCTGAAGTGTTATACTGCCTTGTATACCACATAAGCATGTTTATCTATAGCAGGATAATTGAGCTCAGATCCTTGAAGATTAGTGCTCATGAACGACATTGGGGCCTTGTTGTTTTCATCATCCTTTTGAGTCAATACTGCAGTTAACAATTGGTCAGAGGAGAAAGTATAGAGGAATAAATCTCTATTTAAATCAGAACTTCGTAATACTGGGGCCTGAGATATAGCAGTTTTGATGTTTCTGAAAGAATCCTTTCATTCATCGTCCCACTTAAATTCAACATCTTTGCAAATCATCTTTTGTAAGGGTTTGATAGTTTCCGCAAAATTGGGAGTGAAATTCTTCACAAAATTGATTTGTCCAAAAAAGGATTGCATAGCTTTTTTGTTGTGAGGAAACGAGAGTTGAGTGATGGCTTTAATTATTTAGGGATCTATGTGAATGCCTTATTGAGATATAGTTTTCTTTAGGGATATAGTTTTCTTAGGGTTTAAGGACATACTGTATTTCCTACACCTTTCAAAAATCCGAGTTAAGTGTTGGATGTGCTCTTCTCTGTTCTTTGAATACATAGTTACGTCGTCTAGATACACTACCACACACTTGTTGATGAATCCCTGAAATTCTATGTCCATGGCCCTTTGGAAGGTCACTCCTATGTTAATTAACCCAAAAGGCATGCATTTATAAGCGAAGGTTATCCATTTACTTCAGAAGGTAGTTTTCAAATGATCTTCCTCTGAAACTAGAACTTGGTTATAACCTGAGAAACCGTCCAGTAGAGAGGAAATCTACGAGCCAGACACAGTTTGTAGGAGTTTCTCCATTGGAGGGACTAGGTAATTATCCTTTTCTGAAGCTCTGTTGAGGTTCCTAAAATCTATACATAAGTGAATTTCTACATACTTTTTCCTTACAAGAACCAAATTTGCTACCCATGCAAAATGCCTAACCTGGAAAATGATCTTGGCATCTAAAAGTTTCTTTAATTCCTGATACATGAGAGGTTCCAGGAATGGGTGATACTTTCGGAGCTTCTGTTGGAAGGGTTTCACATCAGGTTTTAGAGAGATAGTGTGTTGAATTATGGGGGTATCATATGTTTTCAGATCTCAATGGGACCATGCAAAGATGTCATGATATTGTCTGAATAACTTGAGATAAGATTTCCTTTCCTCCTTAGATATTGTCATACCAAGGTTTATATTCTTAGGGTTTTCTGGGGCCCCAAGATTTATAGTTTCATGTAGGGGACAAGAGATACTAGTATTTGCATTTTTAGGCCCCTTAAATCACTCTTTCAAGTCAAACAAATTTTCTAAATCAGCTATCCCTTTCGCAATTGTGTGAGACTTCGATTTATCAATATGTTGACCTGTTTGAGGATTGGTTTCTACCGATTGTTCTTGGAATACTTCATCGTCAATAGAAAATATTTGAAATTATCTTGGTTAGTCAAGAAGTTTATGATCTATTCATCTCCTTCAAATAATTTCCAATTAGCGATGTTGTTAGGTACTGATGTTTTGTAAAGCAGATCCACAGTGAAACAGGAGGCTTCATAATCCTCTAGAGGCGACAACCTTGAAGCAGCTATGGGTAGGGAGTTAGCCAAAATATTGTTTTCTCTGGGGATCATTGTAATATTGAAGGCTTCAAAATGCTCTATTAACCTATGCACCTCCTATTGATAATTCTTTAGGTGCGGGGAATTTCAATGTATATTATTCCTTACTTGTCTAATGATAATTTCATAGTCTCTGGAAATCTTGAATTCTTTGACATTTAAGTCTATGGATTTCTTTAATCCTTGTACTAGAGATTCATATTCTGCAGTGTTGTTCGTACATTCAAATTCTAGCCTATAGGATAGGAAATGGCATTTAACTTTAGGATCAATGAGGATGCACCCTGCTCCTGACCCTTCTTGTAATTTATATCCATCAAAATATAATGTCCAACATTGTGGGAAAGGTGTGTGTGCTTCCCGTTCCCTATTACTTTCATTTTTTTCTGTTGCCAACTCTGAGATTTCCAGCGCAGGGTATTAGCAGAAGAGGTTTCCCTGTATCGATATTGGTAATTTCTCTTGAAACACCATCTCAGAGTTCTGGGTAAGAGGGACGTCAGATAAGAGAGGAGAAAAGTTCTCGAAGTAAGAGTCACAAGAATAGTTGCCTAGCACAGGGAAATTTGTCGATGAGGGTTCATTCAAGGTTTCTAGGTCAGTGACAGTATGCTTCAATTACCTTTCCCTATCGATCCTGGTCATATTTTTGTATCCCTTTAGTGGTAGCCAGAGGTGCGCTTATTATGTACTGAAGTATCCATTTAGCTTCTCAGACCAATCTTGACTTAGTAATAGACCATAGGCCTATGGAATATCTACTACAATGATGTCAATCACTTGTACAAACTTGGGATGCATTGTTATTCTAATCATGACATCTTTGAGTTCCCACATGACCTTGACCTAGGTTCTATCTAGTTGTATCACATGTTTATCTCTCTTGAGAGGAACTACATTTAAATTTTTTCAAATAGACAAAGGTATAACGTTGGAATATGCTCCAGAATCTACCAAACAATTGTGGAGGTTTCCATTGAATACTTCAAACATTAAGAGGAACGGTGGGACAAAATGTCTTTCTTTTTTATCTTTATGTGCAGGTGTTCACAGTTGGTTTGCTTAACATATCTGTGGGAGATAGGGTCCTTTCCTGACAATTACCGGTCATAAAATTTTCTACTAATTTTAAAGCTTGTAACAAAAAGTCTTTCTGCTGAGGAATCCTACATATGTCCATGAATCATATATTAGCCTTTAACTTTTTCAAATCTTCAACTACGTTGTAATCCAGTTTGGGCGATTCTTGGGTATGGATGCTTATAGGGTTTTTACTGAGAGAAAAAGGTTCTCTCGGGTGATCGAGATCTTCCTTACTCCACGAAGTTTGGGTGGCAGTGACATCTTTCAGGACAGGTGGACCTTTACTGTGTGTCTGTACCACTGAGACTTCCATGGATGGTTCTTGAGACTCAAATAGGTCGTCGGGAGGCATAGTCAGGTCAGGATCCCATATCATCATGGATGTATCTTTTGGTGGATCAATCTCTTCCTGGTCAACAATATTCACAACCGAATTGCTTGGCTGTTTGGTCAGTGAGACTTCGTCTAGAAACTGATTGGCCATCAAATTCATGGCATGCACCCATTGAGGGAAGTCCCTCTTGGAGTAGTTTTTCTGGTGATAATTACAGAATAAATCAGATTCTACATTCCCTAGATCAATATTTAAGTTAGTTGGGGAGGCTCAATTTCTTTGAATGGTAGTTTCCTTTTAAATAAAGGCTTATAGGGCCTTTGTCCTTGGTTTCCCTCTCCTACGTTTCTATTCATGTCTATGATCTTGTTTGATAATTTCTTAACCATGCGTTGTAGGTCTTCTATGTCTCCATTACCCTTGTTAGGAGTCTGTTCAGCTTGTTTCCCCAGTGGTCTAGTCAAAAGGACTCCTCTCCTGGGAGGAGGTTGAAATTATTTCTTAACTAGAGAGACATGGCCTTCTTTACACCCTTTCATATGGAATTCTATCATTTTGTCTTCTTCATAGTTTTTAGCTAGGGTTCACTTGGCAACCCTTTTTACAAACATAGAAATAGAAGCCGCGAGCACGTTAGCATAAACCTCGATTTGAAATTACTGAGTTGGTTTCACTTTCGGCTGAAACTTGTTTAAGATGGTCATGAATATTTGATTGAAATATTTGACCTTTTCTTTCGAACTCATGGCGGCGGTGAGCAATTCAGCCATCAGAGCTCCCGTAGTAGTTTCCTCTGCAAATTTATCTAGAAAGTCTTTCTAGAACTTCATCCAGCTATGTAGCACACCTTTTATGCTACTAACCACTTTGTACATAACTCATACAGAGGTTATACAATCTACATGCATTTAAAAAAATAAACACATATAAGTTCAGAGTAAAATATATTATTTACTGCTATAATTAACAATCAATAACGTATCATATTAATTCATATACAGAGCGGAAATCATGATACATAAGCAGCACAATCATGCAAAACATGAGTAAAGCATAATCAGATACTTATCTTCTAACAATGGTAGATTCCACCAACCAATGGTAGATTCCACCAACCAAGTGCAGGCCTTCCACGAACCTCCCAGCCTTAGATCACAGTGCTCATCAGCTTAGCAGTGGGTCACCCCCAAGCTGGGACTAAGCTCCACCCCTAGGCTAGGCTGAGGTTACAGGGAAAACAACACATAAAATCTGGAAGGATTCTTCCCAGGATGCCATCTTATGCCCACTACTATCAGACTCTCATTCCCCACATGCTTGTTCTGCCTGGGAGTATACACCTTCACAAGCACAGTCCATCGATGCTAACCTCCCTCTCTGGGTCTTGGCAATAGGCCAGATCAGGAAGTCTCAGAGCCTGAAGCTAGTGCTGGACACTCTCTGGAAGAAACCTCTTCCAACAACATCCACCTCCCTCACCTAGAGAGAGATCACAGACAAGATCAATCACAACTCAGGCTGGCCATCAAACCACACACAGTCTAGCTTTGTGTGGTTACCATAGGCAACTGAAAATACAAACACAGCCTCTATGTGGTTCACAGGAATGCGTGATGAGTAACTCCTGCAGGGGTTGACACAGACTCCATGACTCAGAACAGAGGGTGAAACTGGCTCTTTAGAACAACATAGGATTTCCCACTAGTTCAAAAATGGCAGAATGGTTTAGGGTCTTGACTTCGGAACAGAGCCTCCACACATAGGTTCGATCAGTCAGACAGAGGATGTGCATAGACTATCAAAGACAATACTAGGTTCTCGAATCTCAGAAACACATGAGGTATTCTTGCAGAGGTTGGGTTGGTCGTACTGTTTAGTGCTACCTACACGCTCAGGTAGTCAGGTGGAATGGAGGAGGAACCCTTCTCACGGCTCACCCTAGCCGTTTTATTCACATGAGTCAGGGTTGACACTTGTCACCCATGAAACTGCATGCGTTCCACCAGCACACGTCTCCCTTGCATGTTCTCCCCTTTCTAGGAACTTAGGATAAAACATAAAATGCACATGTCGTTTGGGATAATATTAAAATATTATTCCCAGGCTTAAGCCCCCTAGGCTTAGCCCCTAGGCTCAATACTTAGCCCCTTTTCCCACCTTCAGCCCCTAATTCCTTGCCCACCCTATGGATTCTTAGTCCCCCTTCACTCATTCATCGTGGTCGGTCTGCACATGGTGGTGTTTATATTTTATTAATTGTTCTGCATGATTACATATACAACAGTAGGCTCCTAGCCTTCAACACTTAGGCTCCCTGGCCTAACAACACATAAGCCTTCAGCTTATAAGAACTCGGCTCACTAGCCTATAAATCATAATTACAATTCCTTTCAGAACATGGTTTACTATGGGGCTCGGCCTTGGGGACACTACAATTCCCCTCCCCTTATTTTTTCACTGTCCTCAGTGCAAATTACACTGTCTCTGCAATCCTTTCAAAATTTTCAAAAAGATGCGGGTACTCTACCCGCATAATGTCTTCATGCTCCCATGTCGCGTCCTCAGGAACGTACCAGGTCCACTGGACTTTTACAAGCTCTATGGCTCGATTCCGAAGCTGTTTTCTTTTCCTGTCCAATATGCGCACATGATGCACTTGCAGGACACCTTCTGGTTCCACCCGAATCACATTCCAATCAATAATATGATTAACATCAGGTACATATTTCTTAAGCAGTGAAACATGAAACACATTATGTATAGTCAT
>CBVK0100027436.1:0-14421 GCA_900067695.1 Picea abies | reverse complement strand
TTGTGACCAAAGTTAGAACAATAGAAACAATATCCATAGAAAAATTCTTTATACCTGGAAAATGGTTGTCTTCTTTGAGAAAATTGATTTCTTCCATGTTGATGATTTCCTTGAGCAGGGAGTGTATTATTTCCTTGTTCTACAGATTCAGTTATGGCACCTTTTTCTTTACTCCTCCTAGGCGATTGATTATCTTCCTTTTTTCTGCAGGTTTGTTGTCATCATTGGTTGTAGATTTGACAAACTTGATAAATTCTTTGTTGCTTGGATGACCACTACTTGATCCCTCTTCATAACCCAAACCTATTTTCAACTTTGGATTCCTTTGCTGATTCAGAATGGTGGCTAATCCTTCTGAGGCTTTGATACTTAACAGATTATGATGATACAAGGCTTGAAACTTCTCCAACTCTTTCCTAGTTTTCACTACTTCTTCTTCTAGAGCTTTACAACTTGCCTTCTTTTCTAATAACTATTGTTTCAAAATGTCTTCGATTTTATTTGCATCTTCTAATTCCACTTTTAGCAGGGAAAATTCTTCATCAGGCTGTTTACTGTCTTTCTCGAACTGTATCAACAATTGTTTTTTCTTTTTGTTCTTAATTCTGAGTCTGTCAATCTCTTCTAGTGCACTGATCAATTCTCCTTCCATATCAACCACATCTTCTTCATAATTATCATCACTGCTTGTGATTTTATTATAATAATCCTCTTTGTCCATAAGCATGAAGTTGTTTACCTTATCTTCACAGGAAGATTCACTATCAGTGTCTTCTGAGGAGTCATCAATGTTTACACATAAACTTTTCTTTCTATAAAATCTCTTGGATTTGTACTTCTCTTCACCTTCAGAGTTCTGCTCATGTTTCTTGTGTGGACATTTATTTGAAAAATGACCTATCTTACCACAGTTGAAACATTTGAAGGGAAGCTTACCTTGGTACTTGCCTGATCCTTTCCTTAGTCTTCTCATGAATTTTGCTTCAATTTCATCAGGCTTAGAATCTTCATTCTTATCTACTTTAAATGATGCTTCTCTAGAGGTGGGCTTATTTGTAACTATCCTCATTTCATATGCAGTCAACATTCATAGAAGTTGATCAAAAGCCAAAGCCTTTATATCATTAATTTTTTCTATAGCTGAGACCTTTGGGTTGAACCTATCTGGCAGAGATCTCAAAATTTTTTGAACTAAAGAGGGTTCCTCAATTTTTTCTCCAAGTGTTGTCATTGCATTTACTAGTTCTTCAACTCTTAGAAAATACTTCCCAATGGTTTCATCTTCTTTCATCTGTAGCTTTTCAAACTGTACTCTGTAGGTTTGAAGCTTGGCATCTTTTACCTTCTCATTACCTTCATAACTGCTAATGAGTTTGTCCCACATTTCTTTGGCAGTTTGAAGATGCATCACCTTTACAAACTCGACTTCTGCAAGTCCATTCAAGATAGCATTCATTCCCTTAGCATTAAAGCTAAATTCTAACTTATCATCCTTGGAAGCTAGCACAACAGGCTTTATGTATCCAGTCTCTACTACATCCCAAACATCAGCACCTAAGGCCATTAGGTATGTTCTCATTCTAACCTTCCAGAAGGCGGAGTTTGTTCCATTGAATAGAGGGGCCTTACTGGTTGAATTTCCTACATGGATTGACATGTTTAAGCTCTAAGATCTACCCTTAGATAAAAGGGGCCGACTCTGATACCAATTGTTGACCAACTGAGAGGGGGGGTGAATCAGTTGTTACCGTGCTTAAACAATTATGCTTATTTTAAACTCTTTACAGAGCACTCAATGACAATCATAATAATGAAGGGAAGTAAGCAATAGAACATTCAACATCATTCACACATATGGGATACACAGAGACAGATATTTCATGAGGAAACCCATAAAGGGTAAAAACCTCTTCTTCTTTATATGATAAGTAATCTTTACATTATGTACATTATCATACTCATGAGCACCAACTCATAATGAGGCTACAACCTTTGTTTTGAAAGATGCTATTTGCTGAGAGCACCAACTCTTTGGATTCTCTAGCACCCACTAGAAGGAAGCATTGACTCCCTGGTTTCTCTAGCACCCACTAGAAGGAAGCACAAACTCCCTGGTTTCTCTAGCACCCACTAGAAGGAAGCACCAACTCCCTGGTTTCTCTAGAACCCACTAGAAGGAAGAAAAAACTCCCTAAAGTGTTCCATCACCAACTTCTAGTCACAGAGGCACCAACCTGTAAAATAGAGAACAACAGTTCTCCCTTGCACCACCCTGCCACCTTGGTTTCTCTGGCTGCAACTAGATGGAAGATACAACTCCCTGTGTTCAAGAACCCACTTGAACCTCTAAGGACAATAATCCTCCATAACACCTCCCTACCACCTTGAAATATAAATCTTTGCTACTGAAACCTATTACAGTGATATAATGTTCATCAATGGCTTGCCACTCTCATCACTATTCTGCTATGCTTCTCTGCACTCCTATATCAGTGTCTCTCTGTCTACATCTTCTTGTGCTTTCTGATCTTCTGTTTTTCTCTGAAAGTGCACCTCAACCTTATTTTACTGTCTCAGTTATGCATTTATGTTCTTTGCTTCTGCTGCACTTTATGCTCTGTGTGCCATGTCCCATCTATGCACCATTCCTCTTCTGTTCATTTCAGTTACTGCACTCTACCTCCTTCTACACACCTGAATCACTCTCAACAACATCCCATCTTTTCTTTGTTCTGCCTTCTTATACTCTCTATGCATCTTCTGCATCCTCTATCCACAATGCTTCTGCATGCTCTCCCCATGTCGAGTGCTCTGCCTAATCATCATTGCAACTCTTTAGCTTCTATGGCGGTTAAACCCATGCGTCCATCATCATTGGGTGTTATTCCAAGATTCCTTAGCCTATCTTCCAGTTGAGACTCTTCATCTTCTCTATCATAGTCAAGATCATCCTCTCTGTTGCAGTTACAGGCTTCAACGCTCTTCCATCTATCAATCGCCTCTATGAGAAGTCTTCATTCCACTGGCAGATTCCTTGAGACTCTTCAGCTCCTTTGGAAATCACACTGAGGCCTCTTTGAGTCCTCTGGTAGAAACCATCAGTTGTTTCTAGCAATTACACTGTGAACCTCTTGATCCTTTGGCACCTTTCACCTTTCCTTTCACATGTGGCCTCAAGCAGTGACCACACGCCTGTTTAGAAGGTGCTTTCGCGATTCTTATTTTGACAATTCCTGTTGTGAGTCATCTTGACTCTCTAATTCGCAATCTCCAAAATGGAGATTAGATTTTTGCTAGCTCCTCCCTTGAGCCTTCGTCGATGTGACCATAGGTTATGACTAAGGGCCAATTCTGAACACGCATTTCACATTTCGTGTTTCGGGGATTCTTTGAAGAGTCGTCTCGACTCTCCATGTCCCAAACTACGAAATGGAGCTTGTCTCTTCGAGCTCTTCCCTATAGCTCTTCGACGATATGACCACCAGCAGTGACCAAGTGCTTATCCATAAAGCGCTTTCACAATTTCAAATTTTGACATTCCTATGATGAAGGGTCTTGACACTCCAAGTCGCAGTCACCGAAATGGAGCTTGGTTGCACTAGCTCCTTCCTCCATTTTCTGAAGATGTTACCACTAGCTGTGACCACATCCTTATTTGAAAATGCTTTTCTCCATTCCTGTGGTGAAGTGTTTCAACACTCCAATTCCTGGTTTCTGGAACCTACACCAAAAAGTGTTTTTCGCATTTCGACATTTTGGCATTCCTGTGGTGAAGCGTTTTGACACTCTAACTCCTGGTACCCAGAACCTACACCAAAAAATGTTTTTCGCATTTCGGCATTTCGACTTTCCTATGGTGAAGTGTTTCGACACTCCAACTCCCGATATCTAGAACTCCAAAATGAAGTCAGATAAATGGTTCGATATTTTGTCATTTTGCATTTCGGCATTTCATCATTTATGCATTCCTGTGGTGAAGTGTTTCGACACTTCCAACTCCCGGTATCCGAAACTTTGATTGATGTGCTTGTTTCAGGATTTTCGGCATTTCGTGATGCAGGAGAATCATACAAAGCCAAATACAAAGCACACACCTAGACAAAGGAACAGTTGGATGCGAAGATGGGAAAAAGGAGCACGTTTTTATGAAAACGTTTTGAATTTTGAAATTTGCAGCATTAATGTAATAGCTAGGAAAAGGCATACTTGCATTTATGTCTTGGAGATATGAACAGATTTAGAGAGATTACTCTCATTTGTCAGATGTAATAGGAATTTAAGTCTGTTAATGTAAAGTAGGTAGATATGAATGTTAGATTAGACAGTTTAGAAGCATAGGAGGGAAAATGGATATAGGCACCCTCACCCTTGTATCATTGTAATTTTTTATGATCATTCAGAATTCATAAGATGGAGAGCTGTAGAGAAGAACCCATGTATAGGAGCACTTGAGTTAATATATGGATCTTTGACTCAATTTCCATGGTGTTATGATGCTTACTATTTATATTAGTTAAATGGTATGTTTACAGTTGCTTTGTTTCTTTGTTATGCATTTATTTCGATGTTGTAGCGTGTGTATGTTGAATGTATGAAGTTTGAGAGAGGAGAAGAATGAGTTTCAATTGTTTTTCTTCTTGAGAATTCCTACAAGGAGTGCAGTGAATGTCCACAAGGTGTGTGTTGACACGGGTCTGATTTTTATCTTAGGAAGCTCAGGAGAGATACCATTGTTCTCATAACAGCTGAAGTGCAGGGGAAGCACAAAGCCGTACAAGGAGGGCGTAGGCTGATTGAAGCCTTAGAACTTTTCAACTAAGGGGAAGGTTGAAGGAACACTGTTGCAAGGAGTGCATAGGGTCGGAGATTCAAAATAACCAGAGGTTATTTGAAGGTTTACCGCAAGGAGTGCGAGCAAGGGTCCTTTTGGAAGCTTGAGTTTATAGGTAAAAGCTCAGGAGGGATTTATCCTTTGAAGTGCTAAAAGGGAGACGGAGGCTGAAATAGTCTCATACAAGTTAAGGTCAGGAGGGAGAACACCGAATCATTTGGACAGAAACCATTGAGGAGTACATCTAGTGGTCAAAATTCTCCATGGAGAACTCGCGAAGTCATGAGGACCGTCAGATCCAGAGGAGCTGTAAGGTGGTTAGGAGTTGGGTGAACCCACCACCCTGATATCAAGAATTAACATGGACTGTTGATCATGGTCAGTTTGAGACTTCAAATCATTTCAGGAATTCGGGATTCATAAGTTTGGAGTGTAGGCCAAAATCCTTGGCCACTCAAGTTCCCAAATCGTGAAAGGAATTATCAGGTTTGGAATTTCTCCATTTCGGCATTTTCGAGTTCAACATTTCGGCATTTTCGATGAAAAGGAGCCAGGGCACTTTACATTGAAAACCCTGAAGTCATGAAACATGATGTGCCTTTGGAGTAGGGTTGTGGTCACGGAGGAAATAATCCCATTTCGGCATTTCGGAAACCCTGATGATAAGGAGCTGGGGCGCTTTGCACTAAAAACCTTGAAGTCGTGAAATGCGAAGTGTCTTTGGAATGGAATCCCAAAATTTCGGCATTTTGAGGTCCAGGAAGTAGAGGAGACAAGATATTTTTGGAACCGAGAGTTTCAAACTCCCGGTACGTGGAATCCCCCCCCAAAAAAGGGTCGCTATTTCAGAATTCGGGAATTGGTGTGACAAACGATTTGGGGTCGAGTGTCGTGAACTCCCAGTACGTGGAATCCTGAAAGGCCATCGATCTCATCAATGGACTAATTTCAGAATTCAGGGAATCATAAGGGAAGAGGAACAATTGTTGGTTGTTCGCTCAAGTGCTGAAAAGACGAAATTAGTGGCAACAAGTGGCGTGCATTGGAGCAGTCAACCTTCGTGGACAATTCACATTTTGGCATTTGTCAAGAGTTGTGGGAATACATCAGGACTCTCCAACTCCCAAAATGCTGAAATCCTTTGTGGCTTAAACAAAGGGTTTGATTAACCCTTGGCGTGGTTTTAGTGAAGATCCTCTACGGATCTCGGCCCGAGGGCAGGGGGTCTATGTCAGTGTGGTATCAGAGCTCAGAACAAATTCTTGGCTTTTTGTAGTAGAGAGAAAAGAGAAAAATTTTCAGCCATGCCGCTGAGAAGAAGAGATAGGCCAATGCCTGATCCAACAGTGGAAAGAGAAATGCGTGAGTTATGTGCTAGACTTGATGCTGTGGAGACAACACAGAGGCGCACAGTCGACGCTATGGATATCAACGAGGCTGAAAGTGAAAATGAAGATGGAAATGAAGGAGAAGAAGTTGCAATCGAAGATGCTACAGATGAACGTCTATTCAGGGATGTTGCAAGGATAGGTGCCAGAGAAAAAATGGACATTCCAGTGTACGAAGGAAACTTGGATGTTGAAGAACTTCTAGACTGGATTAGAGCTCTAGACAAATACTTTGACTATGAGGATGTTGAGGAAGATAAGAAAGTCAAACATGCTGTTACTAGACTTAAAGGGCATGTAGCACCGTGGTAGGATGAACTGTAGGCTGACAGACGCTGCAAGGGCAAGCAGAAAATCAAAAGCTAGGATAGAATAGTTGCAAAAATGAAATCCAAATTTATACCCAAGGATTATCAAATCACTCTGTTTCGGAGGATGTAGAATTTGAGACAGAAGATGATGTCAGTGAAAGAATACACTGAAGAATTCTACAAGATAAACATCAGAGCATGTCATCAGGAAAGCGATGATGAAAAAGTTTCCAGGTACATGAATGGTCTATGATATGACATTCAAGATGAGATGAGCATGATGACCATTAAAAATGTGGAAGATGCTTATCAGATAGCTCTGAAAGCTGAAGAGAAGCTGAGCCGAAAGCAGGGTCAAAGAGGCCGAGGTAGAAGCCAAGCCAGAGGCAAAACAATTGCCCAAGACAGAACACAGAAACCTAAAGAAGAGGGAAAGAAACCTCAAACTCAACTTGAGAGGGGAGGAATCTCACAAGGAAGGAAGTATGATGATAGAAATACTTTTCCTTGAGCCAGAGGAAGAGGAAGAGGTAGAGGTGGTGAAGTGAAATGCTTCGTCTGTGGAAAAATTAGACATAAATCCTATGAGTGTCTAGATAAGAAGAAAGATGGTGGTGAAACTCACATTGCCGAAGCTCAAGGACAAAATATTGAGGCAGAAGATGCTGAGGGCAGAAGATCTTTGATGATGAGGAAAGTTCTCTTAAAGTCGGAGAAGGAGGCGGAGAACCCATCCCAAAGAAACAGTTTGTTTTGGATTGCTTGCAAAACTAAGGATAGAGTATGCAAGGTCATAGTGGATAGCGGTAACATAGACAATCTCGTATCTACAGAGATGGTAGAAAAGATGGAGCTGGACACTGTTGTACATCCAAGCCCATACAGAGTTTCGTGGCTACACCAGGACTTAATGGACAAAGGATTGATTCGAGAAAGATTGAGTCCATGCGCTATTCCGACAGTGCTCATCCAAAAGAAAAATGGAGGTTGGAGAATGTGTATAGACTCAAGGGAAATCAATAAGATTACCATCAGATACAAATTTCCATTGCCAAGGATGGATGACTTGATGGATTGATTGAGTGGAGAAAAGTTTTTTTCAAAGATTGATTTGAAAAGTGGGTATCATCAAATTTGAATGAGAGAAGGTGATGAATGGAAGACATCATTCAAGACGAATGAGGGGCTGTATGAATCACTTGTCATGCCATTTGGCTTAACGAATGCACCCAATACTTTCATGAGGTTGATGAACGAAGTCCTAAAGGATTTCATAGGGAAATTCGTCATTTTATATCTTGACGATATATTAATTTTCAGCAAGATAGAAGAAGAACACTTAAAGCATCTAGTTGCAGTAATGAGGAGATTACATCAAGAGAAATTGTTGATTAATATGAAGAAATCATCATTTATGAAGACAAAACTCATTTATTTGGGTTTTTTTATCTCTGCAAATGAAATGAAAATGGATATGGAAAATATAAAGGTGATTAAGAATTGGCCATCGCCGAAGAGCGTGTTTGAAGTTTGAAGCTTCCATGGTTTGGCTAGCTTCTACAGGAAATTCATCCAAAACTTCAGTGGAATTAACGCACCAATGATGGATACGGTGAAGAAAAGACATAAATCTTTTCACTAGATGGAGGAAGTAGAGAAGAGCTTCAATCCGCTAAAGAAGAAGATCATTGAGCAACCAATTCTGGTTTTGCCAGATTTTAGCAAGACATTCCAGGTCAGGTGTGATGCGAGTGGATTTTCAATTGGAGCGGTCTTGAGCCAAGATGACAGGTCGATTGCATATTTCATTGAAAAACTAAATGAAGCAAAGATTAAGCACTCCATGTATGACAAGGAATTCTATGCAGTCATACAAGCGTTGAATAAATGAAGACACTATTTGGTTCCCAAGGAGTTTGTTTTGTACAGTGATAATCACGCTTTACAATTCGTGACTCGATAGGAGAAGTTGAACCAAAAACATGCTAAATGGGTTGAATACATGAAGAATTTTACTTTTGTGACTAAGCATATTTCTAGAACTGCTAACAAAGTTGTTGATGCTTTGAGTAGGAAATGTTTGCTTATGTAGGAATTCAGAGTCAAGGCTTTGGGTTTTGATAACCTTAAATAAATGTACAGGGATGATCTAGATTTTAAAGAGGCGTATGAGGCATCTAAGAATCCAATTCTCAGGGATAGAATCCAATAGACTGAATACATGATCCAGGATGGATTATTATTCAGGGGAAATCAGTTATGTATTCTGAAATGCTCCATGAGGGAGAAGTTGTTGAAGGAAAAACACAGTGGAGGATTGGCCGGACATTTTGGTCATGACAAGACATTCTCAAAGTTGAATGGCTCATATTTTTGGCCAGGGATGAGGACATATGTCAAGAAATTTGTGGACAGGTGCATAATTTGCCAGCACATGAAAGGAAAAAGGCAGAACATAGAGTTATACTAGCCATTACCCATACCTGAAAGGCCATGGGACGTAGTGAGAATGGATTTCATATTGGGACTGCCAAGAACATGGAGAGGATATGATTCAATCTTTGTGGTAGTCGACAGATTTTCAAAAATGGCACATTTCATACCATGCCAGAAACCAGTGACGCAACTCATATTGTGAACTTGTTTTTCAAGGAAGTTGTTAGACTTCACGGCTTGCCAAAGAGTATCATTTCTAATCAAGATACCAATTTCATAGGGCATTTCTGGAGGACCTTATGGAAGATGTTGGGAACAAGTTTGTCTTTTATCTCAGCATATCATCCTCAGATGGATGGATATATAGAGGTTGTGAACAAGAGCTTGGGAGATTTGCTAAGGAGCTTAGTGACTGAATACCATAATCAATGGGATCACATTCTGCCACAAGTGGAATTCGCTTACAATGATTCACTCAATAGAAGCACAGGGAAAAGTCCATTCTAGGTTGCATATGGAATGCAGCCAAGGGGAGTTTCTGAATTGAAAAATTCAGAACAAAATGAATTCAGGAGTGCTAGTGCAGAGGACTTTGCAGAAGGAATGAAGGATCTTCACAGCCGAATCAAGGAGCGATTGCAAAATTCAAGTCAGGAATACAAGCAGAGAGCAGATCAACGCAGGCAAGAACTTCAATTTGAAGTTGGTGATTTGGTTCTTGTGCATTTGAGGAAGGAAAGGTTCCCAAGGGGAACGTATAATAAGGTGAATATGAAAAATATTGGACCGTGTAAGGTCATAAGGAAATTTGGGGAAAATGCATATGAGATTGAACTACCCGATGGGGTCGGAATCTCACTAACATTTAATGTTGCGGATTTCTACCCTTATAGAGATGAAGAAGTAGGAATAGAGGAGGAACAGAAAGAAGTTCAATGGACAAAGCAAATGCCTGTAGCTGTAGAGCCACAGATGGAAACCATAATTGACAAAAGGGTTAGCAAAAAGACCAGGAGAAAAGAGTATTTTGAATACTTGGTCAAATGGAAGGGACATCCAGTTGAAGATGCCAGTTGGGAGGATGAAGCAACAATTCATAGGCATGGACAGACCATGCAAGATCTCATGAACAGGAGTTCATGAAGATTTTCAAGTGAGGGAGTATGATGCGGGAGCATTGTACAAAGCCAAAGATGAAGCACGCACCTAGCCAAAGGAACAGCTGGACATGCAGATGGAAAAAAAGAGCACATTTTTATGAAAATGTTTTGAATTTTGAAATTTGAAGCATTATTGTAATAGCTAGGAAAAGGCGTACTTGCATTTATGTCTTGGAGATATGAATATATCTAGAGATATTACTCTCATCTTTTGGATGTAATAGGCATTTAATTCTGTTAATGTAAAGTAGGTAGATATAAATGTTAGATTAGACAATTTAGAAGCATAGGAGGGAAAATAGATATAGGCACCCTCACCCTTGTATCATTATAATTTTTGATGATCATTCAGAATTCATAAGATGGAGAGCTGTAGCAAAGAGCTACAGAGAAGAACCCATGTACAGGATCACTTGAGTAAATATATGAAGCTTTGACTCAATTTCCATGGTGTTATGATGCTTATTGTTTATATTAGTTAAATGGTATGTTTATAGTTGCTTTGTTTCTCTATTATGCATTTATTTCGATGCTGTAACATGTGTGTGATTTCATGTTGAATGTATGAAGTCTAAGAGAGTAGAAGAATGAGTTTCAATTGTTTCTCTTCCTAAGAATTCCTGCAAGGAGTGTAGTGAACATTCACAAGGTGTGCGTTGATGAGGGTTTTAGTTTTATCTCAAAAATCTCAAGAGAGATATTGTTGTTCTCATAACAGCTGAAGTGCAAGGGAAGCATAGAGTCATGCAAGGAGTGTGCAAGCTGATTGAAGCCTTAGAACTTTTCCACTAAGGAGAAGGTTGAAGGACCACTATTGCAAGGAGTGCACAGGGTTAGAGATTCAAAATAACCAGAGGTTATTTGAAGGTTTGCCGCAAGGAGTGCAAGCAGGGGTCCTTTTCGAAGCTTGATTTTATAAGTAAAAGCTCAGGAGGGATTTAACCTTTGAAGTGCTCAAAGGGAGACAGAGGTTGAAATCGTCTCATAGAAGTTAAGTTTAGGAGGGAGAACACCGAGTCATTTGGACAGAAGCCATTGAGGAGTACATATGGTGGTTAGAATTCTTCGTAGAGAACTCGCAAAGTCGTGAGGACCGTCGAATTTGGAAGAGCTATAAGGTGGTTAGGAGTTGGATGAACCCACCACCCTGATATCAAGAATCAATGTGGACTATTGATCGTGGTCAGTTTGAGTCGTCAGATCATTTCGAGAATTTGGGATTTGTAAGTTTGGAGTGTAGGCCAAAATCCTTGGTCACTCAATTTCCCGAATCGTGAAAGGAATTATTAGGTTTGGAATTTCGCCATTTCGGCATTTCGGGGTTTGGCATTTCAGCATTTTTGATGACAAGGAGCTGGGGCACTTTTCATTGAAATCCCCAAAGTTGTGAAATGTGACGTACCTTTGGAGTAGGGTTGTGTTCATGGAGGAATAAATCCCATTTCACCATTTCGGCATTTTTGGGTTCGGCATTTCGGAAACCCCGATGACAAGTAGCCGGGGTGATTTGCACTGAAAACCCCAAAGTCGTGAAACACAAAGTATATTTGGAATGGAATCCTTGAATTTCGGTATTTCAGGGTCCAGGAAGTAAAGGAAAGAAGTGATTTTTGGAACCGAGAATTTTAAACTCCCGGTACACGGAATCCCCCCCCCCAAAAAAAGGGTCGCTATTTCGAAATTTGGGAATTAGCGCAACAAGTGATTTGGGGTCGAGAGTTGTGAACTCCTGGTACGCAGAATCCTGAAAGGACATCGATCTTGTCAAAGGACTAATTTCAAAATTCGAGGAATCATAAGGGAAGAGGAACAATTATTGGTTGTTCTCTCAAGTCCCAAAAAGATGAAATTAGTGGCAACAAGTGGTGTGCGTTGGAGCAGTCAACCTTTGTGGACAATTCACATTTTGGCATTTGTCAAGAGCTGTGGGAATACATCGAGACTCTCCAAATCCTGAAACTTGAAGTCCTTTGTAGCTTAAACAAAGGGTTTGATTAACCCTTGGCGTGGTTTTAGTGAAGATCCTGTGCGGATCTCGGCCCGAGGGCAGAGGGTTTGCATCATTTCGCATTTCGGCACTTTGGGACTCCTATGATGAAGTGTCTCGACTCTTGAATCCTCCAAATCCTGGTATCTGGAACCTACACCAAAAATTGTTTTTCACATTTCAACATTTCGACATTCATGTGGTGAAGTGTTTCGACACTCCAACTCCCGGTACCCGAAACCTACACCAAAAGGTATTTTTCGCATTTCGTCATTTTGGCATTTCAACATTCCTATGGTGAAGTGTTTCAACACTCCAACTCCCGGTATATGAAACTCCAAAATGGAGTCAGATCAATGGTTCGGTATTTTGTCGTTTCACATTTCGGTGTTTCAACATTTCTGCATTCCTGTGGTGAAGTGTTTCGACACTTCCAACTCCCAGTATCCAAAACTCTGATTGATGTACCTGTTTCGAGATTTTCGGCGTTTTTCATTTCGACACTTTGGGACTTCTGTGATGAAGAGTCTTAACTCTTGACTCCTCCAACTCCCGGTATCTGAAACTCAAATTGATGTGCCTGTTTCGAGATTTTGGCGTTTCGCATTTCGTGATTTTCTGCCATGAGTTGCTTCCTTGACTCCTCCAAATCCCGGTATCCGAAACTCTGAAATGGAGTTTATGCTTCTAATCTTTCCATGCCATTATCCATGCATTGTTGATCTTCCTTGCCTGCCTGTTTGCCATCAAATGAATACGCACACTCTTGCACTCTGCGTGCACCTCTATACTATCTCTTATGATCTTCATGAGCTTTCTCTGCTACGTCTTCCCAAACTACTTCTGGTGCCCGCCTAGCACATTATACCTGTACTCAAGCCATCATCACTGCTGATCTTTCCACTTTCTCTTGTTCATCATCGTCGAGCTGAGCTTGCCATCAATGAAAAAAAAATACTTTTCCTTCTGTCTACCTATTTTCCATTGTTGTCTCCCAACTGTAAACCTGCCAATGTCGCTACTATTCTTTCCTGTAACCATACCTTCTTCGTTGTTGTTCTTTCCATCAATAATTGCAAGCATGTTATCGTTGCTGTTGTTCTTGCCTGTAGACATTCCATCATTGTTGTTGTTCTTTTCATCAATGACAAGCACGCTCTTCTTGTAAACATGCCAACAAAAGCTACTTTGGTAGACACATTCAAAGAAGTTATAAAAGTGGAGAAGGATATGATAAGATTAAAATGAAACCATGGATCAGACCCTAAGAAAGAGAAATCCGCCAAAAATAAGTTGGTTTTAACTAAACCTTCCACAAAGAAAATGGATCAATATATTATGGATATGGCGAGCCTACAAAGGAATATAAAGAAGCTATCAAATGAAATTGTTGACATGAAAAGGAATACTGGGGAAGGTACTTTGAACACTAAAAAATTAATATTAACATAAAGATATATTAAGCTCTGCAAGTTAATATTATAAATATTTTTTTCAAGAATCATCATGTGAGAACTTGCATGTAAGTGCTAATAAATTAAAACATTAAGAAATAGAAAGAAAAGTCTTAAGAATAAATCTTTGAAGACTTTCTTAGTTGAAAGTTTGAAGTCTTTTTGAAAATGTTTAAACCATCCAAACTATTAAGACCCTAGAGAAAATATAACAATGATGATGATCTTCATATAATAATCAGGATATTAACCATTATTGAAATATTTTATTTTATTTATAAAAGTCTTAAGAATAAATCTTTGAAGACTTTTTTGGCTGAAATTTGAATCAACTGATGTCAAAATACCAGTTGTTAGATAACCCGATTATCACCTCAAAAACGTTTTACAAGGTATAACTGACCCTTCCCAACTTAACTTCGAAGATTATTTGTCTCCAAGTGGTGTCCAACCACCCAATCCTCTTGATTCTCCCCCTGATACCCCCAGGAATCCATTTGAAGGAGAATCCTCTAAGGAAGAACCCTCATGTGATAATCTAGGAAGTCCAAGAAACATAGATGGAGTAAATCCCAATCATCCTAACAACCCATTGGCCAATCAACCTTGGCTTGCTTAGGATGTTGTTGCAATTCTAGGAGTTACTCTTCCTTTACCCAAGCACCCTAAGAAATTTCTACGTAAATTTGATCCTAAAAAGAAAGATTCAGCAGAAGACCATATTAAAAAATTCATTCTAGCTATAAGATTGATGAACGTGGAGCATGTAATGTCCCCCACCTCTTAGAGAGGTAATGAGGAGACTCAGTGACCTGGGCACCCCCACTAGGTCATAGTCTCACACTGAAGGGGGG
>CBVK0100027433.1:0-12040 GCA_900067695.1 Picea abies | reverse complement strand
CACTAACTGATTCCCCCCCCCCCCCTCTCAGTTAGCTCATACCTGTAACAAATTAGTCTTCCAGGAGCATGCCTAGGTCAGGTAGGGCCCCTCAATCCGAGTATGTCCCTGTTGTTATTTATTTTTCTAATTATTTTATAAATTTGATTGGATTTGATTTCCATGCACTGTGTGTTTTAATTTAGCAATTTGATTCTGCAATTGGTTTCATGAACAACTCGAATTTATGCCCTTCCACTCAAAGCATCATCATTTTGCATTTAACCTCAATCATACTCATTTTCCAAGATTCTAGTAAAGGTGTTCTCATGCTGCTCTATTTATGTGCTTAATGATTATTTGACCAATGATTCATTGCTTTGTGCCTTGCTTTAATTATGTCCATTCATGCTTGATTAATTTGCCATCTATTTGTTGCTCACATTATTAAATAGTGTTTTTACTTCCTAGCTGTGTCAAATGCATAAAAAAAAGTTTTGATCTTTAGTTGGATATTTGAATTCATTCATGAATAGAAGACACAGAAACATAGGTTCAAAATTGCACTTATTACTTACAATTTATACTATGTGTCATCCTTCATGATGTGCTTACAGATTGATTAGCCATGCATGGGTATCTACAGTTGTTTATGAGCAGATTTCCCTTCTCTTTTCTTCATTCTTTTCACCCAAAACTTGCACATTAACACACACCACCCATTATGCATCTATTCATTTTCATTCATCTTCTTTCCTTGCTTGATTGATTGCAAATCCTCTAAGTTATACAATTGTCACCAAGAATCCATTTCATTTTCTTCAACCATGTTTCCAGCTTTTATTTGAATGTGTACATTCAACCTTTTGAGTCAACTATAGAAGTATTCATCCCTTCTTTATGATTATTTGTTGAGTTCTACAGTGTACGTTGAAAATTCTATGTTCATTTCTTCTTAACCCATCTAACATTCATCTTTCTTGACATAGTTGGTATTTCTTTTCTATCGCATAAGAATTTTAATTCTTTGTTTCACATCTCTACAACATCATCTTTACTTATTCCTTCTCCTTCTTCTCCATGATTGATGCATCTGACTGTGGTAGATTTCGAGTTTAAATTTAATTTGCAGCCTTGTTTGATTGTCTTTTGCTTAAGATTGATTTTAGATTGTTTTCATCAAAATTCCTACAATTTGCTTTCAGATCGCTTTCTTTTCCTATACCTTTGGATTACTTGCACTTTAATTTCACATAGTTTCAATCACCAATGGACAGATTAGAGGTCTAACTTGTGAGATATGGCCTTCCCACTTTGGAATTCTTCCTAAGGTCTTAGTTTCTATTGTGAATTTCATTTCCATTTGCTTGCTTCTTTCATTGCATTTAGGTGTGGATTCGCTATAGGAAATAATAATTGAAGGACACAAGACTTAAGTAAGCTACTCATGATTAATCACATGAACATCAACCCGAGTGCCTGAAAGACTATGATCTAAGCCTTTATAGAAAAAAATTATTCCTACGTCCCAATGATGAATCCTTAGTGTTAATTTCTTGCAGTGTGGGTTTGAGGATTATTTTGTCGGCTTTAGATTAGGCTAGACTAGGCTTTGATCCTGTGTTTCCTGGACCTGCACTTTGAAGTTTACGAGACCCAGTTGATAATTAAATGTGGGAATTAATAGTGCATATATTTAGCCCCAACAAGCACTTGGAGAAAGTTTTCAAGAAATTCAGGAGATATGGAATATCTATGAATTCTAGGAAGTCTCACTTTTCCATGCCAGAAGGAAAGCTCCTAGGCCACATCGTATCAGTAGGGGGTATAAAAATTGATCCAAAGAGGGTTTGTTCCATTCAACAGATTGAGATCCCTAAAAATAAAAAGGTTGTCCAGTCTTTTATTGGTAAGATAAACTTCCTCAGATGTTTTGTGCCAAATTTTGTTGAAATTCTGAAGCCTATTACTAACATGTTCAAGAAATATATTGTGATAAAATGGTCCTTGGAGGAAAATCATTTTTCCAAACAATCAAGCAATATTTAGTTGAGGCCCCTGTATTGGCCAGCCCTGACTACACCAAAGATTTCTTCATCTTCTCCTTTGCTTCAGAGGAAACCATTGTTGTTGTACTGCTTCAGAAAAATGAAGAAGGGCATGAGCAGCCAATAGCCTTTTTCAGCAGAGCCCTCCAATATGGTGATATGAAGTATGATATATTAGAAAAGAAGGCTTATGCACTGGTCAAGGCCCTCAAAGCCTTCAGGGTTTATGTGCTACAATATAGCATAACAACCTTTGTTCCTAGTAGCAGTGTCAAAGAGATTCTAGTCCAGCAAGACAGTGAGGGAAATAGAGAAACATGGATTGTCAAACTATTGGAGTATGACCTACACATAAATCCCACCAAGATGATCAAGGGGCAAGGACTAGCCAAATTTTCATCATAATCAAATTGTAAGGTGCTATAATTGCATCAAATCTTCACCCAATCAGATGCACCCATCATACGGCCTGGACAAGACATCTTACAAGTATTTGAAAACTACTCCTCTTCACCTTGGTATAAAAAAATCATTCTACAACATTTTTAATGTCCACCAGATGTGAACAAGACAAAGGAAAGCTCTCTCAAGTTGAAATCTATCAAGTTCTTCATTTCAAACCAAAGCTTGTATTGGAGAGATCCTGTTGGCATCCTATTAAGATGCCTGGATGAAAATGAAGGCAAACAAGTCATAGCAGAAATGCATAGAGGAGTATGTGGAGGATACCAACATTGGAAGGCCACAACGCCCAAGATCCTGAGGGTAGGATACTACTGGGCCACCCTTTTCTCTGATGTGTTTTCCACTATCAAATCCTGCAATGAATTCCAAATGATTGCAGGGAAACATAAGTTACTATCAATGCCCCTAAAACCTATCACTGCTAGTGGTCCATTTCAACAATGGGGGTTAGACTTCATAGGATAAATAAATCCTCCCTCCAGTGGACAACACAAGTGGATCCTCACTGCCACCAACTACTTCACCAAATGGATTGAGGTTGTTCCCACCATGAATGCCACTGACAAAGTGATCATCAATTTCCTGGAAACTAATATTCTTGCCAGATTTGGCTTCCCCAACAAGCTAGTAATAGACAATTCCCAAGCATTCAAGTCCAAATCCATGATTGACTTTTGTGGCAGTCATAACATTTCCTTGACACATTCCACACCCTATTACCCTCAGGGAAACGACCTGGTAGAATCATCAAACAAGACTCTCATCAGAATCATTAAGAAGTTGTTGACTGAAAACAAGAAATCCTAGGACTCTAAACTCAAATATGAATTATGGGTTGATAGAATCATCACTAACAAGTCTCTTGGAACCTCACCATTCCATCTTGTTTATGGCATAGACGTTGTTTTTCCCACTCATCTTGGTATACCAGTTCTAAAATTCTTGCAGGAAGAGAATGAGGAACCAAATGACATCCAAAAGAGAATCTTCCATATTATAGAGGTTCGAGAAATAAGAGAAGCATTGGATCAGAGGACAAGGTCATACTAGAGCAAGATCAAATCAACCTTTGATAAGAAAACCAAGAAGGATATTTTTTAGGAAGGTGACCTGGTCTTGAGGTGGGATGCTAGAAGAGATGACAAGTCCAAGCATGGTAAATTTGACAACCTCTGGTTTGTCCCTTTTAAGGTGGTTGAAGCTCTAAATAATAACACATTTATCCTACACAATCTAGATGACACAAAGATCTTTGGAGGCCCTATAAATGGGTGCTTCCTGAAACACTATTTTGTTTGAGGATGGGGGAAGGTCCCTCTTGTACCATATATTCTTTCCTTTATTGTTTTTTTTTATTAGTTAGTTGTGTGAGAATAAAGACTCCATATCCCAACCAGGCACTTAGGTGTAGTTTCAGTTTTTCCAGTTCAATAAAATGCATGGCTAAGGAACAATATAAAATACACAGGGTTGACAGATGGAAACAAAGATAAGTGATGGAAAGTAAGAGCAGTTATTTAATCTCAAGGAACCAATCTACAGTTCTTAGCACCTCACAGAGACGAGCTATCCCCTGTTAGAGACAATGTTGTAACCTAGGTCTGCACCCCTACCTCTCCTCTCTCTTTTCCCTATGCCTTCATAAATTTTTCACATTCTGGATGGTTAAGTCAGTTTCCCATTTTTGAGTGACTTGGTTCTTATTCGTTTCTTTCCTATTTGAGTCTTTGCGTTATGTTTATATTTTTCCTGAAGGATAAAATACATGTCGTATTTGGTTCAGAATGCTTGTCATCACATTTTTCATTGATTGAGCTCACAACAGGTCGACCAAGTTTTTATATGCACATGAAACACCCGTGGACAAATGAAACAATCCAGAGCGGTCAATTTCAGACTCTGATTATGGAAACAAATAGGTCAACTTTCGACGGTGGTGATCCATCAAGACAATTAGATCAATAGCGCTTGTCCATTCTGGGGTGTAGAATCGCGTGGATTTTAACATCAAGATTTATCTGAAGTCCCAAACTCCCTAAGTATTTAACACGTCTAATCACTAGATAATCACTAGTTAATTAGTGATAAGCACTAGCTAATCACTTTGCGAGATTATCACTTCATGATATTTTCATACTTTACATCTAGAAACTCTCGAAGTGTCGAAGACCCGAAGTCCCGAAGAGCCGAAGTGTCAGAGTTTTGGAGACTTGAAGTGTCGAACTCCTGAAGTGTCAAAGTAGCTGAATACCTGAAGACTCTAGTAGCCAAACTCCCGAAGCACCGAACTAGCCGAAGTCCCGAAGCCTGAAGTGTCGAAGCACATGGAAACCATCAGGTTAGACATGTGGCGCACTCATCATTCATGACACATGGAAACAGATCATTTGCTTCAGAGATTTTCCTCTGGGATATTTTGATGCTTCACATTTGAAACTCCTGAAGCCCAAAATTTTGAAAACTCGAAGTGAATTTGGACCATCCATTAGCGGGGACACGTGATAATAGATCATTCACTTCAAATATTTTCCTCTGGGAGATTTTCATGCTTCACATTTGAAACTCCCGAAGCCCGAAGTGCCGAAGCACATGGAAACCATCATTTGAGACACGTGGTGCACTCATCAGTCATGACACGTGGCACACTCATCAGTCATGACATGAGGCACTCATTCCAGGTCATTTGGTTGTGACATTCGCCCATTTCCACCTGACACATATCACCCTTATTTCCATGACACATCAGCAGTCGTGACATCATATGACGTCAAGCCTCCATGTCACTTTGATGATTTTTCTCTGGGATATTTTCATGCCCAACATTTGAAAATCCTGAAACCTGGATTTTCGAAGAAAATCTGGACCATTCATTGGACACGATGCGTGGAAATAGGCCATTCACTTCGAAGATTTTCCTCTAGGAGATTTTTCATGTTTCACATTCAAAACACCCAAAGCCTAAAAGTCCAAAGTGAATATGGACTATTTATCTCAAGTCAACGAGAACCATCAATCCTTGCAGCAGGTAAATATCACCCAGATCACAGATCATAATCGGATCAACGACCACACTTCATTGCGGGGACGTAAAATGCATGAACGTTAATTTTCTAGAGTGGTCCCGCAATTGGAACCATGGTATTGTTGAAAGGGTATGTGGAAGATTGTGGGTGACTGCAGGCCCAAAAGCGGTGTGGACCCAAACCACCCTCAAAAAATTTTGCAATCATGTGCTTAATGACATCAGGGCACCGTTTCACCTCCATGTCACCTCGACTCATTCCACTCACTAATATTTCTCGTCTCGCCACCCAACACTTTTCCCCCACTCACCTCCACTTCATATACATCCATTTCACCTCCACTCACACTCACACTACCGCTCATACATCCAATTGTCTTTGGTGGCCTCCAGCTCGCATGCATGCCAATGTTAGATGCAAAACTCTATTTTGCCACTCCAAGTCTTTTTCTGCCATTTCAGTTTCTCCAATGCATGCATCAGTTCTGTCTCAAGGACTGTAGTAGTTTTTAGTCAATTAATTACATCATTTTCTTATATTAGGAACCAGAGTGGTCTTATGTGTGTGATAAGAACCACTCTTGTTAATTAAGTCCACTATCATACTCAAGTTAATAGTTTGTTTTACGAGTAGTTACCTAAATTAGGTATCAGTCCCCTAAGGACGAGAACCTCTGCAACTCTTTTAAATAGTTAGCTTTTGGATATTGTAAAGGTCAGATTTTGGGGAAACTATAGCAATACATCAGACTGGTTGGACCAGTTCTATGCATGGATTAAATCTCTCTACCTGGTGAACATACTTTTGATGACAATGTTTGTGTCCAACTCTTCATGTGTTTTTGTCTTATCTTGAATGCAGTTTTTGATTTGTGAAAAGTACATGTCATTTCCTTTCAGCTATTATATAACTTATTTTTACTGACATGAAACCTGTCAAATAGATAATGCTTTGGTGAAGATTTTTTGTATTGCAACCTGTGGGAGTAGTTGCATTTTTGATACATGTTTGATGTCTTGAAATGATATTTTAAGTATTGAACTTCTTGTAGCAGACTATTCATGGAGTAGTTTGTTGTTTCCTTTTGTTTTCTATTATTTCATTGGTCTATCTTTAGTGTTCCACCAACCAAGGAGGACCCTCATCCATATCATTCTTCCAACCCAACATTCTTTTGTCTTGATAGAATAACCCTCTGACCAACCAACAAAAAATTAAAATAAATAATCATTCTAAACTAATAGGTGGCCTAGCTTCTCCCTTTAGCAGTCAGGTGCAGACCTTAGGATTAACACCAAGAATTCCTTAAGAACTCACCATACCAAAAGCAAGAGTATCCATCAAAACAATCATGTAACCATACCAAAACTTCTATGGAAGATCTGAGCCCATAGAATGCAGATCTGGAACTTGCTTCAACCTTCAGGAACTTGGCACCAACTCACACTCAAGTATCCATGACTTTCTTCAATTGTACGCACTCTGATCTCCTTCATCCCATGTATGTATGTGCCCTACCTCACTGTAGCCCATGTATGTACGCGCTCTAGCTCACTGCAGCTCGCGTGCTCCTTCAAAAACTAGGGTTTTTGAACTTCTAAAACTTTCATCGTCAGGATCTCAGAATTACAGAAACTTTGATGTGTCCATGAGAACTTGCAATCACTCTCTTACTCAAAATAGATCTTCAATATATACTCAAGAGAGATATTCTTACAAGAGACCCTTGCCTCTTATTTATACTCTCCAAGAAGCTTCCTTTAGAAGCATCCACTTACCAACTTTGTCCATATATCCACTTTATCCACATAACCATTTTGTCCACATGGCCACCTTTATCCAACTTTGTCCACTTAGCCACTCTGTTCACATGGCCACTTGTCCATAACCATCTTTCCTTATTTTTAGGGTTAATCAATTTATCAAAACTTCCCATAATTTAGAAAATTATCCATTAACTTTATTAATTAAATAATCCTCTTTGACTTCATCACTTTACTTTATTATTTAAATAATATCTTCTTTGTAATCACTTTGACTTCTTTGACCTTTTGGGGCTTCTAGCCAACACATGAGGGTCCTCCAACTTCATAAGGCCATAACTTTCAAACCGTGAGGAGTTATGTGATGTTCCACATACCACCAAAAATGGCATGAAAAGTACTATGCATATAGGATAGATTCACTAACAAATTCATTGATCTTCATCTCATTATTCCACAATTAAGCATGGGTTCTCTAACCATACTTCTAGGATAACTCAACCGCAAAGTGTCTTCCCATGAGGGATTTCACCATAAGGGGACCACTTTGGAGTTCATCCATTTGTACTCCCTATTAATCATGACAAGACAATAATGATTCATCTTTACATCAATCCACTGGACTAACCGATGACAACACATCACTGTGACATTGTCCCTTTGTCATTGATTCCATGCATGACCACATGATCCAATGATCAATGCATTAATGCATCGATCCATCTATGCAACATATATCAATGAAAACATATTGATTCATCTTCATCTATTTAGGACATCATCTATGCATCATTTATCAATGACTTCACTTGGCATCAATTCATTTACAATAATAACAATATATACTACATCAATATACTATGACAAGACATTGTTCCTTTGACATCAATCCTTTGATATCAATGACGACATGATCCAACATAAATCCCTCTAACTCCTTAGGATTGAGGAGATATGAAAGATTTTTTTAGGTCAACCCAACTGGTTTTACAAGTCATCCCCATAAGTGAATGCAAATACACTATAAATATGGGATATATGTGCACATTTGAAGTGTATCTAAGAAATAAGATAAAGTACAATCATGTATAAGAGATATAAGGTACACAAGAGGATACGGGGAGTATTCTTGGGGTCTAAAGGTGTTCAAGAGGAGTTTTCTTGGAGTTTTAAGGGTGTGATATGAAGGAATAAGGTCTATGATTATGCAAAGTGCATTGTTTTGATGTTGCAGTCTAGAATTATATTATGGGTATGATGCTATGAGATTCTCTAGGGCATGAAGGCTAAATTTGACTAGGGTTTGAAGCTATGTCTGGGGTATGAAACAAGAAGAGTCACTAGAGCATGAAATTTAAGGGTATTATGATGCTATGAAATGCATGAACGATGAAGCGTGTAGGTGAATTCAAAATTACTCACTATATGAATATATTAGATTTATACCTATACAAGTCTTACTAAGTTGGTGCTCAACTAAAGAGATTAGTGTCTGTAGTAGGTTAGTGCCTACACAATATCTTGTTAAGTCAGTGCTTAGATGAAGAGATTGGTGTATCTAGCAGGTTGGTGCCTACACAATATCTTGTTGAGTTGGTTCTCAGCTAAAGATATTGATGTTTCTAATAGGTTGGTGCCTACAATATTTTATAAAGATAATTTTTTGTGGTTTTCCTCCACAAGGGTTTCCAAATTAAACTCTGTGTATTGTGATTTGAGTTTACATGAATTTACTATATTAAAGTTGAAGAATGACTAATGAATTCTCATTTAAAGTAAAATTTATCTTATATTGATTCATCCCCCCTCTCAGTATAATCATAATTTAAACAATTGGTATCAAAGTAGGTTCCTTTGGAAATAGTCTAACTACTGGAAGGAAAATATCGAGAGACAACATGGCTAGTCAATAAGAATTCATCTTCATAGCTATGGATATAAATTCTATCAATACATAAAATGAAGACAATCAGAAAGAAAAATAAAATTTAGAAGAAAAAGGAATTGATGGGGAAGTGAATCTTGAAGTAGAATTCGTTAGTTTCTTAGAAGAAATAGACAGACTCAGGGGAAATAATAAAAAGTAGAAAGAGTAATTTCAAAAATATGAAAGGAAGGATCATGATCTTGATGAAACAATTTTTTTTTATCATTTTGAAAACTCAACTAGAAGAGGAAAAAAGGATAGAAGAAGCAGTGAGAATCATACTGAAAGAAAAGGAAGAAAATTGTGAGAAGCTTGAGGCTGAATTTTTTTCCTTAAGAAAAGAACTAGAGAAAAAAAGTAATCATTTGAGTAGAAGCTTGGAGTTTGGAAAGAATATTTAAATATTAAATAATATTCTCAGTTACTGAAGGTCACCATTCATCAAGACAGGTCTTGGCTATGACAAAAAACTACAAACTCTCGAGGGAGAAGCAAGCACTATAGTCACAAAGCCATTAAAAAAGGAAAATGAAGAAAATCCTAAAATCTATGCTAATAATCTCAAAGGATCCATCAAAAATGAAAGAAACAATGGAAAAGGAAATGATGACTAAAAAAAAACCTGATTCTTCTCTCAAGAACAAAAAGAATGAGTTCAAAAGATTTATTCCACCAATAAGGCCTTTCACAACTTGATAAAAAAATATCCTTATTGGCTATTTTTTTTCTTGCAAAAATTTTGGTCATAAAGCACTATAGTTTAGATCTTATGCAAGAAGTGATCCCGCAAGAGATAGAAGTATAGGTTCTTATAAGACCTCAAAGAATGATTATGTGAGAATAAAAACTAGAAGTTCTAATGAGTTTGTTGATAAAAAGTACAATTCATTTGCTGCCCTACTTGATTACAATACAAAATGTTATAATTTAATTACAATGGGAACATAGCACAAGACTATAGAAGCAACATAATATAGTCTCCTAAAAAATGAGGAAAAATATGTTCTTACCAAGCATAAAGAAGAATACACAAAGGTGTGTAAAAGGGACCAAAAAGAACCAAATAAGGAAGAATGTGTACTTGCAATGTATGTTCAAGACAAAGGAATCTAATGGTACATTGATAGTGGATGTTCAAAACAAATGACAGGGAATCAAAAAAAAATTCTCACCCCAATGGAATAAAAAGGAGGCAGTGTTACCTTTGGAGATAATGGTTTTGTAATAATAGTTGGAAAAGGTATTGTTAGTCTTGATAATCGACATACTAAAAAATATATTTTATTGTATGTTGAAGGGTTAACATTAAAATCTTTTAAGTGTTAATCAAATGTGTGATTAAGGTTACAACCTCACATTTAATTCTAAAGGATGTGAGATAAGGAAAGTAGGTTTAGGAATATTAGTGGCAAATGCAAACATAACCCCAATAAATGTATACATTCTCAATGAAGTCAAAGGAGAAAAATGATGTATGGGAAAAGTAAACAAAAGTTGGTTATAGAATAGAAGGATGGTTCATATAAACTTTGACAATCTAGTAAAACTCAACAAGAAATAATTAGTAAGAGGTATGCCAAGGATCTAAATACCCACTGATGCTATTTGCAAGCCATGTCAATAGGGGAAGCAAACGAGAGTTATTTAAAAAAAGAAGTAGTACTCAACATCAAATCCATTGGAACTTGTACACACAGACCTCTACGAGCCAGTAAGAATTAAATAAACTTTAAAAGGTGAGAGTTATTTTATATTTTTTATTGATGATTACACAAGAATTACATGGGTTACATTTATTCAAGAAAAATATGAAGAATTTGAGAATTCTAAATCTTTCAAGCCCCTAGATGAAAATGATATTGATTTAAAAATCAAGTGCTTAAGATCAAATAGAGGAGGTGAGTTTACCTCTTGTGAATTTGATGAATTCTGTGAGAATCATCAAATCAAGAGACATTTTTTGGCAATAAGGAATCCACAACAAAATGGAGATGTAGAAAGGAAGAACAAAACTGTACAAGAAATTGCTAGAACAGTGTTGAATGAATCCAAACTATGAGACACCTTTTGGAGAGAAGAAATCAGTAAAATAGTCTACATTTTGAATAGAGCACAAATTAGAGTGAAAAACATCAAGACACCTTATGAATTATGGAAAGGTATACCAACTACATTCAAATACTTCAAAGTATTTGGGAGAAAGTGCTATATAAACATAAATGAAGATAATTTAGACAAGTTTGATGTTGGATTACTAAGAGGGGGGGTGAATCATTAATAGATCAATTTAATCCTTTTTAATCATATAATCCAAGTGTTATATAAATGTATCATTATCATCCAATAATTGTAGAGTAAATAGGAAATGAACAAATGAACAATCATACACATACACAGTACACCAGTGTTTTACGTGGAAACCCAAAGTGGGAGAAAACCACAAAATGTTTTTTCTTATATGTCTTGAAGAATTACATTCATTGGAAGCACCAAATTCCTTTGTTTTCTAGCTGCAACTGGAAGGAGGCTCCAACACCCTTGTTTCTCAGGCTACAACCTGAGGGAAGCTCCAACTCCCCTATTCTCTGGCTACAACCAGAAGGAGGCTACAACCCCCTATGTTCTTTGGCTACAACCACTTATCCTTGCCCCGTCCAACCGCCCTAAAGTAGAAGTATAATGATGGAACCACTGTTACACTATCATTGTGAGATATATCATTGTAAACCTGTACCAACAAACATGATCCGTGCATCAACCATGCATCAACCTGTACCCCAACCTCTAATCAACCTGTACCATAAACAAGTGCATCAACCATGCACCAACCTGTAC
>CBVK0100027419.1:0-13017 GCA_900067695.1 Picea abies | reverse complement strand
GGGAAGTAAATCAATCATTAGATAATATTTTCATCAGAGAAAAAGAGGCTACAGTGGCCCAGGCCACTTTTCAGAAAGTGGTCGTGACATTAGCTAGAGAAGAGGTACTTGTAACCCCCAGGTTGACTATAGCAGAACAAATCAAAGGTGATATAATGTTGAAGACATGGGAGGCCAATATAGCTGAGAATAAAAGAATGGCCAAAGAAATAAAACAGGATTGTGAAGAGTATTTTTATTTGCTAAAAACAAAATCAATGGGCATTGGAAAGGATGATTATTTTGGAATACTAGGACAAATCAACATTATAAATCACCAACTTGACATCAAAGAAAGCTTAAATGAAGCTCAGATTGAAATTTCAGGTTGGTAAGGCCAAATTTACAAGTACATTCAATGACTTTTGAAGATAAAAGGATAGAAGACAGGTTACCACAATTACAAAAAAATTTGTATCTATTTGAGGCAAAAGATATGACAAAACCTTCAAGATTATTAGTACAATTCCTAAGTAGGTGCATCAAATGTCTCAAGCAAGGTGAAGGAAGTACTTCAAAGAATAAATGAAGTAACATAAGCATACCTGTTCTGCCAGTATGAGAGAGAGAGATAAAAAAGAACCAAGTGAACGGTTCAGGTTGTCATTTTGTAACTATTACTGTCTAGGAATAATGAGAACATCAACCGCCTAGGTTTGAGAACCTTTTTGTATAAATATATTTTCAAAAGGATAAAAACAGGCTGATTCTTACCGATTGTAATAGGGAAATTTATCCTTTGAGAATTAATACAAGTGCAGACCAGAGACTCCACATTTCGTCAATCTTGAGTTATGTGTTCTCCTGTTCTTTCAATTTTTAGCATCTCTATTCATTTGTCTTTGATGAATGCCTGATCACACTTTAGCACAACTACTACTGGGGTTATATGTTTCATTTAGTTATTTAATTACCCACAGATTTTCCTCGGCAATTTCTATTAGAAAATACAAGACCTATGAGTTAGATAGATCTCTACATTTTATGCTTCATTAAAGGTTATATCGTTTATTTTCTTCTTCTGTAGCAGAGTGAGATTCTTCTTTGATTGATGCCTCGATTTGTCTAATAACTTTATGTTTTTCTCCCATTACATTCATTATTTTCAGATTTAACTCAGACGTGAAAAACAACCTTTGAGTTATTATACCATTAATTCAATTTTAGGAACTTTTCCCATATAATTGAAAATAGAAAAAGAAAATATTAAAAACAACAGATCTTTTAACTTTTCTTTTCTCCATGACTGTACCTGTTGCGAGACAACCCAATATTGAACCCAGTCTTAATGATCATACCAACATTGATTTAACCTTGTTTAATAACATTTTAGAGACTGCTAATACCTGGGTTGACCTTGAACGCTCATGGGCAGTGATTGAACAAGACATAAGTGTCTGAGAATGTTGGGAGGCTAGGCAAAGACAACTTAGAAATCAGCCATAGCTTCTTTCTTCTAAAAGTATTGATCTTCTTTTCAACAGTAAAAACTCTCTTTATTTTTCGGATGCCTTGACATTATACTTTGAAGCCTTAAGTATAAACTCAGGAACAACATCTTTTTGGCATCGTTGCCAGGGAATGAGGAAACAAAGTTATTTTTCCCTAGGAAAACAACATTGGTAAGTTTCTTTCTTTGATAGTGAACAAAGATTGAATGCATTATAAGGATAAATTTTATCTTTCACTTGGCAACTCCACAACTAAATAAACTGACTTCTAATCACAAAAATACTAAAAAGAATCCAGACAATAAACAAACCTCACCTGTGTTCGATCCAGAAAAACTTTTGAAAACAAGAAGATACCTTAAACAAACTGCTTCATCAACAGGTAAGTTTTATCAACCCAAATCAAATACTAAATATTATTGGAACCATTAACTTCACAATAAGTTCCTATCCATTTCCTTTTCGGTGAAACATCTTCTGATAAACTTGAAGCCGAGACCCTAAAACCAGAGTTGATTTCTTTTGAGATTAAAGTTGACCAACTTCAAACCTTTCTAAACCCCAAGGAATACATTTATCACCCGCATTAAACTTCTGTTGGTTCTCCTGTGTATGCATCCTGCAAATCCGAAGAATCTAGTCCACATTTCCCTGCTCCCTTTTCCCCTAATTTTCTGTCTCCTGAACCTTTTTCGCTAAATTCTAAAGGATCTGAAAGGTCACTACAAATTCCTGAAAAGCCTTTCAATAATCCTAAAGTTTATTTTCTTAAATCATCAATGGTTGTGGCCAGACTAGGTGGTGTCGGAGGTAGTGGCAGTGGTGTAGGAGGAGGAGGAGTTAGTCAAGGACCACCTCCACTTCCTAGGATTTTTGCTAAGGTAGCTACTAGATATGCTCCTTTGGTTCTCTCAGTTACCCTCCATGACTTACCCGAAAATTATATGACAAACCTGCCAAAGTTCATTGGAGAAGGAGATTTGACCGCGACTGATCACATAAATTTCTTTGATCAATTTTTGGATATCCTTGGCCTTGAGCACGAGGACGTTTATTCGAGGCTTCTCGTTCAAACTTTCAAAGGATAGGTGAGAACCTAGTTCCGAGGACTACCGACAGGATCTATAGGATCATACGATGAGTTAGAAAATGCCTTTATCATACAATGAGGAGAAAGAAAAGATCATCTTTATTATTTAACTGAGTTTGGATCCCTAAGAAAGAAAAATTCGGAATCAGTTCTTGAGTTTACTCAAAGTTTTAATAAACTATATAATAAAATTCTAGCTAAGGTTAAACCTTCCCAACCTGCAGCAAAAGTAACTTTTGTTGGGGTTTTTGACCCTGATTTTGCTCTATTGTTGAGGGAAAGAAGATATGTCGATCTCACTAAAATGCAGGATGATGCTTTAGAAATTGAGTCAAATATGATGGCATCAGGAAAGTTAAAAAACAATTTTGAAACAGGAAATAAAGAAACCAGGCGTTTCAGAGAACAAGTAGGACCTTCTGGAGTTGGGAAGTCCTGAGAAGACAAGATGGATGACATGGCTATAATAACCAAGGAATTGTCAAATAAAATTTCAAGAATGGAATTAGACCAGTCAAAAAATGATCAGTTCCCTAGAAAGGATTTCAGAAGAAACACTAATCCTCAAATACAACAAAGACAAATTAAGAATGAAGAACAAAATATTCAAGCCCCCTTTAAAAGTGAAAATTTTATAGGAGGAGAAGACATACAAAATTTTGAGGAGTTCGATGAAGATATAAATAATCTTGGTGATGATTGTCAAGAACTTTACTTGACTAGAAAAGATTATGAAAATTCTCTAAACGCAGAAAGTTGGTCTAACAGTGATGAGAGTATGAATATCACAAATGATTCTACTTATCAAGGAATCACGGATAACATAATGGTCGAGCTTCAACAGAAATATAATCTAATGCCTAGAAACAGAAATATCACAACTGCCTCACCGAAGAAAATTTTGCCGAGAGGGGAAACAGACGAGGCAGCGCCAAAAGCTGTTGAAAAATAGACTGTTAAAACCACGACTGTTGATACACAGTATGCCAAGACAAAGCCAACACTAGCACCAGTTATTAATAAAAAAAAGGCATAAATTCCCATGGTAGAAACAAAAATAGTTGAAACAAAAGCAACACAGATTAATAAAGAGAAAAAAAGGAGATACAAATCCAAACCAGAAAAGTTGATAAAATAATGGGAAATTTCAGTCTAGAAAATGAAATTAATAAAATCAAAATCCTTGTACCTCTGGTCGAACTGGAAAAAAATCCTATATACAGAAAGAAAATCGCTAAAATGATTCATTTTTCATATAATGAAAGTCAGGATGACGTTATAAATCTAGAAGATGATAAGCCTAATATAATTTTTGGTGCTCATTTCGAAGACGACAGAGATACTATCGCTCCTTTCTATATTACACTATCTGTGCATGATCACCTGCTTCATAATTGCATGTTGGATTATGGAGCTTCTCACAATGTGATTCCCAAAGGTATTGTGGATAGATTGGGTTTGGAAATTACTTGACCATATGGAGATTTATATTCTTTTGATTTGAGAAAAGTTGAATGTATGGGTATGATAAAATATTTAGTTGTTAATATTGCACAGATTATTGTAAAGATTGTCCTAATGGATGTGGTTGTTGCTGATATACCTCCAAGGTATGGCATGTTGTTATCCAGGTCTTAGGGCGCCAAACTCGGAGGAGCCCTCCAACTCAACATGACATTCGCTACCATTCCGATCTTCGGTGGACAGTTCACCCGCTTGTATAGAGAAACAAGGTTGGCATTTACAGTAAGTGATCCTCTTAATCCAAATAACTACCCTGTATATATTGCAGATCAAGATTTAGGAAATTGTATTTTATCCATTAATGATGATTTAGATAGATGTATAGACAAAAGTTTTACAGAAAAAGAAAAACTGAAAAGACAAATAAAGATGTATATAGTACTAGGGTTTGGAAAATGTATTTTGATGGTGCTTCATCTTGTGAAGGAGCAGGAGTGGGAGTATTGTTTTTGGCACCCATTGATGAATTTATTATTCATTTTTCTTACAGGTTATAGTGGGACATAGATTACACTAACAATGTATGTGAATATGAAGCCTTGGTCTTAGGGTTAGAGGCTTCCAGGAAATTGAAAATTAAGAACTTAGAAGTCTATGGTGATGTCGAACTAATTATAAAACAAATTAATCATCAGTACCAGGCTAAACACCCAAGGTTGAGATCTTATAGAAATTGTGCCTGGGATCTGATCGAGAATTTCTTCTCATTGGTTAATGTTCATTACATCCCCAGAATAGAAAACCAACGGGCAAATTCTTTGGCCAAAGAAACCTCAATGTCCTTGCCTCCTACAGTTTTGAAACTAAATTACCATATAGAGATGAGACATAGACCTTCAATACCGAATAATATTTGACATTGGAAGGTTTTAGAAGATGATGAACAAATAAGGAAATTTTTAGAAATGGTGAATGACTTTGCCGAAACACATATCGACCAAGAAAATCAGAATGATCCCGCTTGGATTATGCAGGAAGGAGAAGACCCTCAAGAATTTCAAGATAAAATTTCTAACCATCGTATGCTTATTTTGAAAAATAATCAGATCCCCAAAGGCCTGATCCCCTTGGAGAGTTTGTTTACTCACAATGACATTCCTTTGAAGTCTACTTTACAGCCTCAGCTAGAAGAAGTTGAAGACTGTGATATAGGCACCAAAGAAAATCCTAGGCTGGTAAAATTATCCAAATACCTTCCTCCTGAGATAAAAAGTAAGTATGTTGAGTTGCTTAAATAGTATAATGATGTTTTTGTCTGGTCCTATGATGAATTAAGAACTTATGATACCACCATAATGGAACAAAATATTCCTCTGAAGCCAGGTGTAAAACCTTTTAGACAGAAGCTCAGACAGATAAATCCTATATTGTTGCCTGTAATATAGAAGGAGGTAAAGAAACTTCTATATGCCAAAATCATTGTCCCACTTAGATACTTCGAGTGGGTAGCTAATTTAGTTCTGGTAAGAAAGAAGAATGGTGAAATCAGACTATGTGTAGACTTCGAAATTTAAATAGATTATCACTCAAAGACAATTATCCATTGCCAAAAATTGATCACGTGTTGGAAAAAGTAGTAGGAGCTAATAGAATGTCTATGATTGATGGATTTTTGGGCTACAATCAAATTGCAGTACATGAATATGATAAAAAGAAAACTGTGTTTACTACCCCTTGGGACACCTTTATGTATGATAAAATGCCTTTCGTTTTGATGAATGCAGGAGATACCTTCTAAAGAGCTATGGATATCGCCTTTATTTGTGAAAGAGATAATTTTTTCATTATTTATCTTGATGATCTAACTATTTTTTCTAAATCTGATGCAGAGCACCTAACACACCTCAAGCAAACATTTGAAAAATGTCGAAAATTCGGTTTGTCTTGAACCCAAAAAACTATCATTTTGCAATGAAAGAAGGTAAACTCTTAGGCCACATAGTATCTAAAGATGGAATTAAAATTGATCCAAAGAGAGTTGAAGCTATAGATACTATAAATATTCCTAGAAATAGAAAGGAAATACAATCATTCTTAGGATAAATTAATTTTTTGAGAAGATTTGTCCCAAATTTTGTTGAAATCATGAAAATGATTACAGATATGCTCAAGAAGGATAATGAGGTCAAGTGGACTACCGAAGCCAAAGCATCATTCAAACATATTAAAAAGGTTATAGGTGAAGCGCCAGTTCTGGCAAGCCAAGATTACATGAAAGAATTCTTGATTTTTTTCATTCACTTTTGAACTACTATTGCAGTTGTACTATTACAAAAGAATGATGAAGGTTTTGAGCAACCAATCGCATTTTTTAGCAAAAGTCTCAGAGATGCGGAACTCAAATATGAAATCTTGGAAAAACAAGCTTATGCAATGGTGAAATCCCTCAAAGCTTTCAAAATGTATGTGCTACATTCTAAAGTCATAGCATATGTACCCACCAGTTCCGTTAAAGATATACTAGTTCAACCAAATAGTGATGGGAGGAGAGGTCGATGGCTTGCCAAAATTCAAGAGTTCGATCTGGAAGTGAAACCCACGAAGCTTGTCAAAGGATATGGTTTGGCTAAACTACTAGCTGAATCTAATCTCAGAGCGCTTGGGATAAATCATTTACAAGCTTATGAAGAAATTATTAATATAGAAGAATTCGACGATCAAATGCCCACAACTCGAATCTAGGATAAGTTCTCTTCCTTAGTGTGGTATAGTGACATAATTTCATATTTACTGACTCTTCAATGCCCGAGCAACATGACTCCTAAAGAAAGAACATTGAAGTTACATGCAGTAAAATATTGTATTGTAGATGGTCAACTATATTGGAAAGATCCTCTGGGTTTCTTATTAAGTTGTTTAATAGAATCTGAAACAGAGAAAGTCATAGATGAGTTTCACGAGGGAGTGTGTGGAGGAAATCACCCATGGAGAGAAACAACTTATAAAATCCTAAGAGTAGGATATTATTGGCCGAAGTTATTCACTGATGTGAATGCTAAAGTCAGAGCTTGTAACCCCTGTCAATTATTCATAGGAAAGTAAAATATTCCTGCACTACCTTTAGTGCCAGTAAAAATTGAAGATCCTTTTCAACAGTGGGGTCTAGATTTCATTGGTGAAATACATCCCCATTCAAGTGCGCAATATAAATGGATCCTGACTGCTACCGATTATTTTACTAAATGGGTGGAAGCCATTCCTACACGAAACACAACCAACACAGTAGTGATCAGTTTCCTAGAGGAGAATATTTTGTCAAGATTTGGCTTCCCTCACAAGATCATCACTAATAATGCTCAGGCTTTCAAATCCATGGCCATGATAAGTTTTTGTCAAAAGTACAACATTGTGCTAGGACACTCTATGGCCTACTATCCACGGGGAAATGGTTTAGCTGAATCATCAAATAAAAGCTTGATCACCATAATTAAGAAGGTGTTAAATGAAAAAAAAAAAATTTGGCATGTACATTTCAAGTACGCCTTGTGGGAAAATCGGATAGGCACTAAGAAATCGATCAGAATGTCTCCTTTACAAATGGTATACGGGACTGACGTGGTATTACCTATCAACCTTACTCTGCCTGTGATGAAACTCTGGAAAGATGAGAAGGAGGAGCTTAATCATGTCAGTAGAATAATTAACCAATTGATCGAAGTCCAGCAGAATAGAACTGAAGTAGATGAAAAAATCCAGAAGTACCAAGATAAAATGAAGGCCTTGTTTGACCAAAAAGCGAAAGACAGAGAATTTCTTTCTGGTGACCTAGTTTTAAAATGGGACGTCAGAAAAGAAGATTCGGAAAAACACGGTAAATTAAACCATATTTGGTGTGGACCTTTCAAAATCACAGCTTCTGAAGGAAAAAATTCATTCTTGTTAGAAAATCTGGATGGAAAAATCGTTAACGCCCCTATCAATGGGCATTACCTGAAGCGTTTTATGCACTAATCGGTTTCCAAACTTTCATTGTATATATACCGGTTTGATTTCTTTGTTTTTGATTTATAGTTTTTTTTTCCAGTTTTTGGGTAAGTTTGTACTTTCATTGTAAATAAAAACAAGTTCGTCAATTTAAAAAAAAAAAAAGATGTTAAAACTTAAAATATGAAATAAGTATGTTTCTAGTCTACAAGACTTCCTGTAATCTATCATGTTTGTCTTATTTTAGGATACTTGCCGATAGTCGAGGGACTTGAGATATCAAAAAGGTGACATGCATAGATACTCGCGTTAAATTTCTCTCGAAACAGGTAATAAACTAATAGTCTGCTTGGGTGGAAGTATAAAGAAATTCTGAGGTATGAACTTATGTCTTGTAAACTTAAGTTAAAATGTTTCTAACAGAGGTTAATGACTAAGACCAAAATTTTATGTTTAGAAATATCGTCACCAAAATCTTTGACCAGAGAAATAAAAGATACTTTAAATTATTCAAAAAGTTTTCTTTGAACGAAGTAAAAAACTAAATAAATTATTATATATAAGCAATAAAGGGACTTTAAGGAAAAGTTTCAAGAGTCAAGTAAGAAGCTAGTTTAAGAGTGATTGAACCTACAACAGAGCATCAGAAACCTCTTTATGTTCCCCTGATCATTTTCAAGTCATATCTTCACATGATTCTTGATATCATCCCATGAGATACACAGAGGAGAAAAGGTTTCACTTTAACTTTGAAACCCTAAAAACAAATCCTTCACATGAGAATAGGAAAAATTCATGATGATTTTGTTAACTTTAACTGAAATACAAAGTATGTTTGAACTAATCTAAACTACTTTATCCATTTTATCAGATTTAAATTGATTAGTTTCGCTCAAGGAAAGTCCCTGGAAAATAAAATTCGCCATGAAATTTTCCCAGTAAGTGAGAGTGTTGTTAAAATTAGAAGAGGATTAGTCCAAGGTAATCAAAAGGAGTTAACATGCCTCTATTGCTAAAATATAAATAGATATCATCATTATGTACAAATTGATTGCCCTCACTTCATGATTGTTAAATATAAGACAGATAGTGAAAGGAAATTCATTAAATTGATTGCCCCCATCTAGTCTAAACAGATATGATGAAAGGAAATTCACAAAGTGATTTCCCTCATCTCATCATTTAAATGCAAATTTATTAATTGAAGTGATGAAAGGAAATTCAACATGGGAATTAGATAACTTCACCGGGGTACTAAACAGGCTTGCTAGCAGTGAAGCAATGTCTATGATGTCTTTAAGGCTATTATAAAAGTATTATAATGCACCATGTCAACTAATTCTTTTTGGGCTAGATCTACATTCCAAGCTAACGTGGGATTCCCTGTTGAAAATATTAAAATTGATTTTCCTTGATGTGAATAAAATCAAACAAAATCCGATAGATTTGTTAAAGTTCTTTTGATTATTTTTAACAATTCTTAAATCAGTTTAAGAGAAGGAAGTAATTATATCCTAAATTCAAGATTGATGAATGATTAAGTTTTGAAAGTTTTCAAAGATAAGGAGGAAAACCTAAAATCCTTTTTGTGTTTTCTTCAGATGTGTTTCACAGAAATGCAATAATGACTCCATTTACCCAATAAAGGCACTCGGTCTACATGTTCTTCTCGTCCCACAAGGAGACGAGATCCCTAGATGGAGCTTATGTTGAAACATATATATTTTTATAAACCTTAGACTAAAATAAGTTTCATTTTTGTTTAAATAAAAATGCAAAAAAAATGCACTTGGATAATCACCGTCGAATGAAGCCTTCTGAATAATCCAATGGTCTAAAATTCTTAAGAGATTATGGAGCCGCCTATTTATTAATGAATCGGTTTATATAAAGGTTTTCTTTCGAAATTTCATAATTTGGGGTTTTGCGAAGTACAAAGGTTTAACATTGAACATCTTCGAAGTCCCGATACCCGAATTCACGAAAGCATTAAACGTTAAGTTGGGTTAATTAAAGTTTAAGAAAGATTAACGATAAGAAAATCTCATCACGATTTCATGATTCGGGAGCTCTTACATATAAAAGATTTCAAAGTCCCGATATCTGAAACCCCATCATTCTAAAACTAATCATGGTTAATAAGAACAATCAAATACGATTATACTCAATTAAACTTATTGCCACTTCACGTGTTGTAAGCCTTAGTTTGAACTGTTATAAAGATACCCGAAATCCAAAACAATGAAACTTGATTAAAGGATGAGTATGATTAATTAATGTACTAAATGAGGATTATACTCTAATTAATCTATTACTTAATGATAACTCAGATACTTTCAAATTCTGCACTTTTTCCTGAGTATTAAATTCCAAAAAATCAATGACATTAATTGAATTTATGGCAATTATTTCAATAATATCTCGAACTACCACCTAAATATAAGCCATTAAAGGAAATAAATTCTGCACTGGTGAGAATCGATATAATAAAATTAAAAGGGTTTTGGATTTAAAATTTCATTATGCGTATTCATTGATGCATTGCGTTTTCAGCTAAAAGGGTTTTATGCATTTCCTATGACAGGTTTTTACGCATTTCTTGTGATAGATAGAAGTACTCAAAGGTTTTATATTATGGCTCCAAAGAAAGAACCCAAATCGGCTGGTGAAAGATCGAATCAGGGCACAGAGGTTATATCAAATACTTCACCCAAGAGTATAAACACAGTTAAAAACTGGATGCATGTATTCAATACCATACAATATGAAGTGGTAAACTAGCCTAATGATTCAAGTGGCAACGAAAAGGATGACTTGTCCACCAAATATAAGGTTATCGCTCAAATAGAGTTGCATAAGATAACATCAAGTTCGAGTCTTTTACCCTACATTGACATGATCAGATGGGCACTGGATCATGTGGACATCCTAGCTAGAACCATATTTAACTATCAGAAGGAAACTGTCGGGTCATTTTGGCTGGAACACATACAGGAGATGTATAAACTGTTTGCGACACCAAACTTCATTTACAATACCAATTTCTTAGTGAATTTCAACAAAAAGGAGTGTGATCAATACAGAAAAAACCTTTCCGATTTGATCAAGGACTGGTGTTCACGCCCTGAAAAGTTCATAGTCGATTCTCACGGCATATACTCAATCTCATCGCTCGAACCACAGTTCATGTATATACCCATGATGATATGCATAATTTATGGAAAAGAGAACACAACCCACTTCTTTCTACCATGGGTACCTTTTATCCATATAGTGGTGAAAGGTTATTCTTTCAATTGGGTCAAGATATTGTCGGATAGTCTGGCCAGTGAAATCAAAAAATACCAAACAAAGAAAGCCAAAGGGAAACCAACTTCATTCTTCATGTCAGCTTATATTATAGACGTCGTCTGTTTCTTGACGCCATTCCCATTGATGGGACAGAGTTGGACTCCAGTATGTGTGGAACCAATTCATGATTATCACTCAAAACTCTGGGAAGATAAGGTGAAATATTACTTTTACGAAATATGTAATTGGGTAGAATTGTCAATGCACACTTTTATTTTTGGTCACCTACCTCCTAGAATTTCAGATGCAATTATGGCTAACCTGGGTAAAGTAGCAGACTGGTATGAAAAGGAACATTTCTCTTATATCAGAGTTTTTGGCTGTTCAGTTCCCCCATATGCTTTGCTGCAATTTTTACCAGACTGACTAGTGTGCCATGAGGTTGCTCGACAAACTATGCTCGGCGGGATCAACAAAGAAATTAAAGCAGTGCAGGAAAAGGTATGGCCATATTTTCCCTTATAGATTGGTGCATTTACTTTGTTAGATTTCGGCCATTCCAGAGTGGAGGATGCAACCCTAGAAGAAATAAAACTGGTTAACATTGAATTCAAGAAGATCGACCCACAAAAGGTGGTAGGTAACCATATGGCCAGTTGTAATCTAAAAAGGTATGAACGTGAGGAGTCCCCTCAGGATGAAATATTTCAAGGGGTAAGATCTTATCAAGAAGTTCTGAGCCGAGTTCAAACCCTATCACCTAGTGAAATGGATGAGTTTTACAATTTCCAAAAGCATCAAAGAAGTAGTCTTCCGAAGGTGTTACAAGGGGAAAACCCTAAGTCTCCAACTACACAAAAAACAGACACCCAAAATCTAGAGGCTGGAAGCTCTACCAAACAAGAAGTCCCAGAAAACTTAGATAAAACTGAGGTCTCAACTCAGAAAGAAAAGACTCCGGCGATAGAGGTATCAAACAACCCGACCAAAAATCAAGAAGAGACACCATAAAAGTAAGGAGAGGATAATCCATTGTCTTCACTTGATAAATCAACCACAGATGGAGCCAACAAACAATTATCCACAGAAATTGGCATCCCCATTAAGGTTGTCATGCCATTAAAAGTCACCAGAGGAAACCCTAATGCATAAGTAATGTTCATAGGAGATTTCATGCCGATCTCTATTCAATAAATACCTCCTACCGAGTTCTTTTTCAATAAGAAAAGGAAAGTTGTGGTGAAGAAAGAAATGCACGTAAGAGAGGGTGCAATGGTAAAAAATCACAAAGTACTTTTAGATGGACAAAATCTAGAAGAAGAAGATTTTGCTACAGAGGTAGCTGGTTCCTTGGGATCTTTTGCAATGACCAATCTATGTTCAGTCTATAATCTGAAGGAAAGACTAAAATAGAGGAATCAGATGATAAATCAGTTGCAAAATCAAATAAAGAAGACAAAGAATGATATTAGAGATGAGCTCAATAAAGGACTCGAACAGGATAGAGCTAGTGATAAATAGGAAATCCAATTGCTCAAGTCTAGTCTTGATGAGATACATAAGAAGAAGCAAGTGAGCGAAAGACATATTATTCAACAAGACGAGTTGATAAAACAATTACAAGACAAGGTAAGTTCCACTGAGAAAATGGTTATGGATATAGCAATGTTCTAAGATTAAGCATTGGAAGTGCTAGGG
>CBVK0100027412.1:0-11521 GCA_900067695.1 Picea abies | reverse complement strand
ATTAAGTTGAACGTTGTTCAAAATCTTCTGGATGCTTGAGATTGGAATCTTTAATGTTTGATTTATATAGAACATAAAACTCTTCGTTACCCTAAAATTCTATGATCTTTTGCCTGAACTTATTTTTTAAAGTGGTGTAAAAGTCTTTTGGAAGTTTCTTCCATCTCCGCATATTTATTTTTTAAATTGTCTATTGGCACACCAACTATACCTAAATTGTAGTTGTACTATAATAAATATCATGACTAATGACTTTCAGCTCAAGGAATGCTCAGCATGGGGAGGAGTAGCTGGAGAATTCCAATACAAGCAGGGTCTCCCATTGCCAAACAAATTAATCGTGTTTTTTTCCCAAAGCGGCGACAAGATAATCTGAACACGAAAGTCCACGATATTGTTATTAACAAGTGAGAACGCCAAGCAGCCTTTGATAACGCTCTCGTTGCCACCTCCCGAAATCGGACAAATTGAAATCTGAGGATTCCCATCGATCTCGCCGGTTCACGGGTCCGACGTCATGAATTTTTCTGGCCATTCCCGAAATCTGACATGATGAATTCTCATGATTCCGAACGATCCCGTGAGTTCACGGGTCGGGCGTCAGTAAGTCAAGTCGACATAAAGCGTTTGGGAGAAACACTAGAAAAGTACGATGGATTTGACATACAAGGTGCATTTCTGTCAACCCAATGGCTACTGGGGAATCTGGATATATATATTTTAATTTACTTGATTGATGTCATGTGATGTTCGGAAACATGTGAATGCAGTACAGGATATTTTGCTGTATTGTAAAAAGGAGTGGGTTAATTTGTCAGCAATTTTTCGCCTCAAGCTATTTTTCATACATAAATTTTTGGTCAATTTAAAAGTCTTATTGATTTTTTTAAAAGTCTTATTGATTTTCTGAACATCTAGGTTGATTTTAAATGTAACAAAATCCCTAAAATAAAGTTATAAAAGACATGAAATTTCGATCCATGTCAAACTCACTCTACTCCTGAAAATCATATCTTTATATATATCTTCTCCATTAAAAATCATATCTTTCTATATATCTTCTCCTTTAATCCAGTCATATGAAGCTGTTAGTTTCAGCCCGCTACGGGCAAAGTGACGTTAAAGGATTTGGGATAGGGTTTATTCAGGTCCGACATACCGACTGGAATTTTAGCTCAAGTCAGGCATATCCGAGGCACAAGCCAAGGTAAATGAATAGGTAACCTATTTTAATTGGTCAATGCCATTGCAAGTAACAAATCATCATCCACTCCAAGAGAAAACGTACCTTGCACCCAAATCACTTGGACAACGAGGTACTAGTTTAAACACATCCATGGATGTACAAGTATTGAATTCTCTCCCACAATTATTGCTTATGATATCAGCGACCTTAGGCCGATGATCCGAAATGGATCCGGACGGACGAGTGGGTCTAAAACTCAGGTCGATGATCCGAAATCGATCCCCACGAACGAGTTGGTGTAAGACTCAGTTTTTGTAATACTAAAGTGACAATTAATGAAGGTCCATAAACGTGGTAAAGCAATGCAAATTTGAAAGTTTCATAGATTAAAAAAAAAAAAAAAAACATGAGATGAAAATGCAGAATTAAATATAATTTAAAAATTGAATAGGAGAGAAGACTTAGGACTTAGGTAGGGAAATCTCAGGTTGGTTCGCCTAGACAACCCCCAAGTCTTCATATTTCTTCTCTCACTCTCATTTGTTATGAGTGTTTTTTTTGGCTAAGAGGGAAAAATGAAGATGAAGCAAAGGTATTTGTGTTTGTGAAGTGAGTGGGCTATGATTCCCGTTTAAGAATCAGAAGGTATCAAAGTAGTTTCATCCTTGAAGAAGACACAATTTCCAAAACTTCGAATAGAATAATACAGACCACAACATGGGAAGAACAAGCAAAGAGAAATTGGACGACTTAAGGGCCAACAATTCTTTGCTTAGGGAGGAGAAGAGAATGAGCACCTGAAAGAGATTCATATGTTCAAGAAGAAGTTTGAATAATGCCAAGACTCCCTCGTGAAAATTAGAATAAATTGGGACAAGCACTCAACTTGTATACCTTGGTGAGAACTTCATCCAGATCAATAACTTGGAGGAGGACATGCTCACATAGATGATGACCCAACTGCAACAAGAGTTGGTAGAGAAGGAGAAGGCTTTGGCAAGGCTTCAAATTGTTGTCCAAGAGCACGGAGAAGCAAAGCAACCTTCCATTTCCACTTCATATGCTATCACCATGACTGAGACCATTAATCTCCCCTTTCGTAGACATTTCTCAAGAACAACTTGGTGAATTTGAGAAGCATACTACAGGCATTGGTTCCAAGCTCTTAAGGTAGATGGGCTATGATGTACAAGGGCTAGGCAAGTGAAGACATGGAATAATGAGTCCCATTGTAGTTACACCATGGATCAAGCATAAAGGCCTAGGTTTTAATGGTAGAAGTGGAAATTCCATCACCATGAAAACCATTTTCATGAAGGAAAAAACATGTGAGAGTTGGCTTACTCATGAGGAGAAGGAGCAGCGATAGTGAGTGAAGGTGTCAACTCACCACCTCCAAGTCTCGTGGTAGGAAGGAGAGAAATGATAAGGAGATTTTGAGCAGTGATAGGGATAACAACACACTAATTAAGAAAAGAAAGTCGAAGAATAAGACTAGGAGGTCTACATCAAACAAGACATTTCATGTTTGTCACTACCACAAGAAGAGAGGTCATACCATAGGCATTTTTTGGTATGCAGAGACATGTTCATTTTGTGAAACAAAAGGTAATTGTGAGGCGACCTACTAGAAGAAGAAATCCATGTTTCATGGGCCTAATTGTTTTCAAAAGTTGAATGCCAAGATAATCTCTCCTATTCAACAACATACACAGAGGCTCATGGAGAGGAGAAGTATATCAAGAAGTCCTTGGAGCAGAAAGAAGAACTTTGTCCACCACCATTATTTAAGTGGTTATTGGGAAGAAAAGTGTTGGCGACTTCATCCAGAGCTTCACTCTAGACACCACACATCTAGGAGAAGGGTGTGGATAGTGAAGATTGGAGAAGATGAAGAGGGGCTTGCATCTCCAGTCCGAGTGACAAAAGTTGTCCAAAGAGAGATAGAAACCTAATAGAACAACAAAACAAACAAGAAGGAAAGCATGTCGATGCCAAGAGAAGCCACGATAATCTTGTTTTTGATATTGCCTATGAAGAACCCCATCTTGGAGTTGTGTTAGACAATGGTGCACAAAGGTCAATGACCTTAGAATCTAGTTCTTGATAATTCCATGGTGTGCGTACAAGCATGGGTTGGCATCTCTTCCATTGCATACTAGTTGAAGAATGGCTTTCCAACGATGGACAAGCTCTTATAACCATCATGTAGGGGTATGCATATCGGCCATTAGAGTGACATGGCCACTAAGGGTTGTTTCCATGATGAGAGGAAACTCATAGGAATGCAACCACACTTCCCTTGTGGAGTTTTTGGGTGATGGCAGCTTGTTGGGGTCACATTATACATAGACCAACATTTGACTTGGATTCATGATTGTCGAGATGGACTATCTCCACGAAAGAGAGAGAGATGGGAATGAATGTTGAGTCCAGAGTTTGGATCTGGATATTGCGGAACTAAGAGTGAGCGAACTGACTTCTGCAATGAAGGAACAATTGATCCAGAACCAGAGCTACATCCATAGCCAGGGACCCAATCTAGTAGTAGAGCCACGAGCTAGAGTTAGATCCGTGTTCCATAGGAACAAACAAAAGTAGAGTGATCCATATTAATTTCCTTGAGATTTTGAGGACCAAAAGCCTCTCAATGGAGAGGTGTGATCCGAAATCAATCTAGACGGACAAGTGGGTGTAAGACTCAGTATTTGTAATATTAAACATAATTAATAAAGGTCAATAAACATGTAAAGTTTATACCCTTGAGAAAAAACTTATAATAATTCTTGAAAAAAAAATTCTCACTTAAATTCAATTCTTCCTAATCATATATTGAATTCATAATATATTGTTGTAAAATTTATATCTTAGAAAAAAATTAAAATACTTCCTAAAAAAGAAATAGAAAACAACTGAAGAAGTAATTCAAAGTTTCCCAAACTTTGTAAGCTACTTAATAAAAAACAGTTATGATATTTGATCGTTGTCAAAGTCCGGAATTTAGGTAAACTTTTTAAACTAAGAAAAAAAAAGTTATGATATTTTTGTTAGTTGTCTGAGTCAATTAACTAGGGAACATTTTTTCTTCTCGAGTTATTTTTTTGACAACTTTTAAAATAAGATTCTGAAATACATAAAACTTTGATCCATGCAAAACTTAAACTACCCCTAAAAATCTGACTAAAACTGACTCCCCTCGTTACCAAGTATTATAAATATATTTCACATGAAATCATGATAGAACTCGTTCCCAACCTCCTCTAAATTATAGGTTTTTAGGTCCGTTGTACATTACATGAAAAGGTGTACATTGTTGGTCCACATCGGCCGTCGCTCGTCATAGTGGTGCTCTGACTTTTGGGTCCACTCGGTTGTTGTTAATTTTCTCTTATCACACTATGTATCCCTTCTTTTCCATCTAATCTGTATACTACTGTATGTGGGTTGGTATGCCTACTTATGTTTATTTGGCTTATGGGATTTTTAGAATGTATTTTAGGTTTTTTTTCCGGTATTAACTAATGTTGTAGGTTAAATATTCTACAAAACTATTATTTTTTTGGATATTTATTTAAAGTTTGGTTAGAATTTGTTAGATTCCTAAATTTAAGTGGCTATTTCTATATAATTAGAATGTTTCAAGAGTTTTTCATGGTGAATTTATTTTTGCATTTAAAAATAAATTTTGAACAATAAAAAAATAATAATTAATATAAATTTATATCACCAAATTCCAAAAAAAAATCATTTAATAAAACAGCTAAACATCCGTTAACTGATCAGTACTCTAATAACGCTGATGCAAATAAACATAACAAAATTTATTACAAATAAACATAACAGAACTAATTGCGTTGCCAGGTGCATGATTTTCAATCGGAATTAACCATAACTATTTTGTTTTTTTTCCCTACTGCTACCTGCATAGTCATTTGACTTTTTTGTTTTTTCCGCAGCTGCATACTCTTTTATTTTATGGAAACCATTTCTGCATGTAAGAAACAGAAGGCCCACCTGGGCATCCTTTTCATATTTAATGAACGTCGTTATCTTCGTTGGAAGTTCTGTAATGCAATTGTGCGTTTTGATCGTGGGTAGTTGAACTCAAAAGAAAAGGACGAGATCAAAGGAGATTTGTGCCTTATTTAAGGAAATTAAAACGTGGGAGGAGGCGATTTTTAGGAAGTTTATCGTTGAATTTCAGGGATGGAGAAGAAAAAACTAAAAAGGATGGCAATTTGTATGCGGCAGCTCACATGGCTGCGTTGTTTCTATGTTCTGCTCGTGTTATAATGAACTAAATCCAAAAGAGGCTGTCCAGTTATTTGTCTTTATATGGAAAATGGCATATACAGAATTTATAAACATGACCCAATCGACTCCAAAACTATTATTTGCTGCCGTACCTCATCATAAACATGGTGGGTGTTGACGATACTTACCATTACCGTATATTGTGATTATCATAGATATGGTGGGTGTGGAGGCTAGTTACTACGAGTAGAGCATATGATTAATGTAGCGTTCAGTGGTATAAAAACTTTGAAGGTTTGTAGCACATCATTGCGTTGATTTGGGGATTGAAGCAGAGGGGTTTTATACCTCTTAACATTAGATGTTTTAGTGCTACTATTGGTCACTGTATACAAACCAAATTTGACTAATAGTCATTTGAAAGAGATCAAGGAGCCGAGGGAGTCCAAGTCTAGTCGCAAGGCGATAAGGAATCCAAATTACTAAGTGTAAATAAATAAGGTGGAGAAAAAAATTAACTTTTCGAGTTTCAAGGCTAAGAATCCATGTGATATATAATATGTCCATGTGATATGTATGATATGTATGGAAGTTAACTTTTAATAATATATTAAACAAGGTATTTAATAGTTTGATTTATTCAATTTTTTTTATTAACTTCATCTTAAATAATAAGAAGATGAGTCTTTAATAAGTGTATACATTTGATCATATTTTACTGTGACTCAATAACTCTATAAAAGGGAAAAAAGACAAAATGAAAGGGCAAGGGTCTTCCAAGGTATAACTTGGGCTATAATCAATGAGAGTAATTACCCACTAATGTGTGCTCAACGATCTAGATATAGGTGGGAGAGTAATTACTCACTATTGTTTACTCAAATAAAAACCCTGTTTGTAATGTAAGTGTTTGGGCCCTGTGTTAAAGGAGAGAGGTAAGTGTTTGGCCCATTTCTTAAAGGATTTGTAGTCTTCCTATGTGACAAGTAAACATAGCATATTTAGTGGTGTTTTTTTATTGATTTATTGATTGAGGTTTTTTCCATAAATCAAAAGCTTTATTTTTTTGTCATTGAGTTAAAGATTTTCCATGTCCATGTACACTTAATATTCAATAAGAAATGGAGAGAATGAGCGTTTAGACACTAACATTTGAAATGATAGTAGCATAATCATATTTTTGCTAAGGTATTGTATAAAGGCACAACCTAAATCATAATAATATTGAAGAGGGTTGATCCTTTAACTATTATGGTAAAAAATTAATGTAAATGAATATAGTGATAGTGGTCAGACATCCCTTTCAGGAATAGAAAATAACAATGAACTAAATATGGAAAAGGTTTAAACAACTTAGAAGAAATAATCTTTTGATTGTAGAAGAATGTGCAACAATATTGAGATGGTGTTGCAACTTATTGAAAAGAAATATAAGAAGGAAGAGGAACGTGTAATATAATTTTAATATGAAGAGTATCAATTCATGAGATCACAATATTATTCACAACATTAAGGACAAAGACCTCAAGATTTCATATTTGAGTTTTAGAGGAAAATCATCATTTTATATGTCCCACACTATAGGTTAGTAATTAAGTACCTTGGAGTCCTACATGGTCATATTCAAACACAATTGAAGTTTATGATTGATAAAAGAATAGATGAAGGAAGCTAGAAAGATCTATATATCAAGATGGGCATGCAAATGGGGAAACAAAAGAATCACAAAGAGGCACCTCAAAGAAGAGGCGTGAAATTACAAAGGGGAAACTTTCCCAAGAAGAAATCCAAACAATGTGATGTACATGGACACATGGAAGAAGGAATCATCGAAAATTATGTCTAGAATATAAAATTCCAAGAAGGTATCCAAGAAAACTACCAAGATAAAAGACATCTTTGATGTGGACAAAAACCTTGATTGTGTTGCATTGCAATAGCCAAGGGAAAGTAGAGAAAGGAATTCATTGTTTCAAGTCAAGGATCAACTGAAGGATAATAACGTAAATGATCTTTTCAACAATGGTTGTTGGATCTATGATAGAATCAGGGTCCATACAAGCTATCAAACATAGGCCTGATGTAGTCTAGTGTAATGGAATATTCAACATTTAAAAGGAAGGAGGTCTCACCTAAGGAACTTATGATAGTTTCCATACGATTCAAGTGCAAAGTATTAATGATAAGGATTGCATAGAGAATGAAATAAGAGGGAATATGAATGGAAACAAACACATAGAAATATTGTAGGGAGCACAATGAGACCCAAATTCCATTAATAAATGAAATAGGAAAAGACTATGAAATGAAAAGTAATACAAACTAGATAGAATGGTGGTAGCTTATCTCGGAAGAGAGAGGTGTTGGCTATGCTCATTTGCAAAAAGAAATTACAAGAGGATGAAAATGTCCTTTTTAACACAATGTAATAGGCCTTAAGAGGAAGAAACACTAAATTCCAAAATACTAACACTAGGAAAACGAAGCACGGAAATGATTGTTGGCCCTAAGGTAACTATTTGATATGTTAACTTCTTGAGGGCACAACGTTCACATACAATCTTCATTTAGGGTGCACAATAGCTTGTTAGAAATTTTAATTGAGAAGTACAATTAAACTAGGCCCTTGAATCGCCAAAAAGGATCATTTAGGGCCTCAAAACAATCTCACAAGTTTAGGACATGAAAAACAGTAGATAAAAAAACTCCCAAGATTAAGACCTATGTTGAGCTAGTGGAAGAGGTGCATGACCACCAATTTCCACCTAGATCAATCCTTTCCTCTTTTGAATAAATGGTCCCCATTCCATCAACTTTCCTCATTAGACGGGGAAAATTTTGTTGAATTTGTCTCCTAGTGAGCCACTTTCCTTGGTGAAGAAGTTGTCCTACTTTGAAAACCCGATAGAGTTGTATGTTCTATTGGAAGGCGCCCTTTGTCTTGGTGTCCACGACTCGATCCATCGTATCCTTCTCAATTCAATTAGGATTGATTTCTATAGGGGCCAACTGCTTAGCCACCTCCAAGTTGTCTGATAGTGGTGGAAAATATGGTCAAAGTAGCTCCACATAAAATACTAGGTGGAAGCCAAGGAAAGGGAGAATACTCAATTCAAAAGAGTTTTCACCCACAACCTTTGTGAGTTTGTAAGGCCCATATCAAAGTGGTGTAAGATTCCTATGGGGGGTTGTGAGATGCTCTTTCTACAAATGAAACCACATCTTATCACCAACATGAAACTTGTTTGGAACCAAATGTTGGTCATATCGTTGCTTGTACTCGACATTGGATTTCTACAAGATATCATCAACATTTTCTTGGATGTGTTGGATCCTTTCAACAAATTTAGCTGCTCTATTTTCCTCGGTATGAATGTAATATCCCCAATTTTAATCCCCAAAATTTATGTAATTGTGTAAATATGAATTAGGATAGTAAGTAGATATGTTTGGGTGGGATAGCCTACATGAATTGATATGGCCAAGGACCGAGCTATGCAAAATGTAAATTGAAATAATTAATAAAGATAAATTGTTGCCAGTTGGTTGTGGTACGAGCATGACGATAAAAATGGGGGGATATGATTCCATAAGAGAGGGGGCTAAAGAGGGGTTCAAGGGTTACCCATTTCTATTAATTGAAGACATTTCGTTCTAATGTTTATTCCCGTAGAATTATCAAAAGAGATATTAAAGTGATGTAAGAGTGGTAGGTAAGAAAGGTCAACTCACCAAATTTATCACTTCATGGGCTAAGTACAACCACCTTTTGGGGAATATGAGAGTCAACCTTGCATGAGGAGAAAAGGAAATTCAAGTTCATTTCTGGGAAAATTTTTGCCTGTTGATTTTGGAGAGCAAGAGGGTATCTATGTTCTAAAAAGAGCACCAGTCATGTTGTTCTTGGGGATATCCATTGTTGGGTTGTTTTTATGCTAAATTTGTGCCTTGTGTGCCTATAAAAATGTATTGTTTTCCTTTGTTGACTTTTCTTATTGAGGAAATGGCTCAAGAGCCTTAAAAAGACTATTGTGAGCACTCTAGAGAAGATGAGAGTTTCTAGAGTCCACAGTTCTGAAATTCCTATCCAACCAAGTGCACTAGATCTTGGAAGGAAGTGGGAAGGGCCAAGGGAATGTGTGTAAGAGAAGGGGTATCCCATTACTTGGGTTGTGCTTGTTGATGGGAAGATAGATGGTGTATTGGAATCGCTTTTCAAGTAGAACCTGGGATTTGGGGTGCTGAATGTGGAGAGTGGAAAACCAAGAGAGCCATAAATCTTTATGGAATAATAACCATACCTCAAGGGAGGCATGTTGTTGAGATAATTGAACAACTACTCTTATGGCTGGGAGGAACGTCCCCTGTATGCAACCAATTAGTTTAGCTAATTAAAAATAAGTTTTATGTTATTTTTGTTATGTTGTTTTTCTATGTAAATGATAATTTGAATGTTGTGTGCTTTCTATGTGCTTGAACAATTTCATTTATGGATTTTTAATAATGTTATTAATTGCATGTTTAAGCTAGCATGCTGCTTGATATTGATTTTTATTTGTATGAGAGCAAACAAAATTTTGTTTTGTTGGTTTTGGGTATTTCAAAATTTCTATTAGAGCATTGGTTGTAGCACTAGGCCTATTTGAGTCTAGTACAACAAAGTAAGAAGTGGACCAGTGTGGTTTTTTGGGTGAATTTCCTTGGGGTGTGGCTCACCCAACTTGATAAATCGGGGTAAAAATCCCTCAAAATCCAGCTTTGGTTGTGGCTTTTTCATTGCAAGAGTCACTATGGACATGGATGGGTTGAATTTAGCTTATAAAAGAGAGTTAGGCATATTCTATGACAACCATGACAGTCGCGAGTTAAAAAAAAATGAAAAATTGGCTAAGTATAGAAATGTTCTCAAAGAAATGATACAATATCTATTGAAAAGGAAAGAAGATCCTTCATCGATATGTCAGTGAAGGAATATATTTAAAGGGTGTCGATACATTTTGTATCGGTTAGGAAAGAAGATCCTTCGCCAATACGTCGGTAAAGGAAGACCTTTCAAGGGAAGCGATAAAGTCTGTATTGGCGAGGAAAGAAGATCCTTCATCGATACATCGATGAAGGAATATATTTTTCTGCCACCGATAAAGAAGTGTGTGTTAGCAGAAGGAAAGATATTTCATTAGAGAGAAGGAAAGATATTTTATCTGTGAGAAGAAAATATCTTTTATCGATGAAGAAAGATCTTTCCAAGTCATCAAAATGTCGATAAGGAAAGAAAATAAGTCGTGGATGAAGGAGTGTTTCAATGAGGAAAAATAAGATAAGTCGTGAAAACTTTGGTGAGGAAAGCGGATAAGTTGTCTAAACGTTGACATGGAAGTAAGATTTGGTGCCAATATATCAACTAGAAAAGTACATTTGGCACTAAAAAATCGATGGAAGGGAAAGATCTTGGAGCACCAATAAAGGGCATGTATTTGAGATAGAGAAATATCTTGGAGTGCCAATAAAGGGATTGTATTTGAGATAGGGAAAGATCTTGGAGCCTTGATAAATGACTCGTATCAACGAGAGGAAAATATATTGGAGCATTGATAAAGGGTGTGTATTGGAAAGAGAGAAATATCTTTGGGTATAGATAAAGGGCATGTATCGATGAGCGATAAAGATCTTGATCGTTGATAAGAGAAAAGAGAAGGAAATAAAAATGAGAAGAGAAAGAAGGAAAGAAGAAAATAAATAAAGAGAAGAAAACAAATAGAGAAAAAGGGAAATTAAGGAGAGAGGAGGGACAAGAAAAGGAGAAAAATGACAATTTACAAAAACGAGCCTGGAGCCAAAAACTTGTTTTGGGCATAATAGGAGGATTTTACCTCACAATTAGATGAAATTTAAGGTTTGGGACTGTAGTGAAGAGGGATAAAATAATTCTAGTGAGGGCCACTAGCTCATTCTACTTCAATTTTATGAAAACATGCAAATTAGTGGTTTTTGAACTTTTGGGTTGTGCTCAATGTATGGGGTCTAGATTAAGGTGAAAATTGTATATATATATATATATATATATATATATATATATATATA
>CBVK0100027411.1:0-10975 GCA_900067695.1 Picea abies | reverse complement strand
ATATATATATATATATATATATATATATATATATATATAGATGAAGATACCAATTTCGAGTTCTAGAAAAATTCAAAATGGGTTGGAGCATAGATGTTGAAACATGGAAAAATCCTCTATTCCCGGGTGCGTTTTGGGGATTTCTAAAATCTTCAAAGGAAAATGGGCACCATATCAGTTATCCATAAAATTTTATTAATTCGACATGTCATATACTTATCGATTCAAAAAAAAAAATCATGAGGGAATTTTTGCCAGTTTTTCTTCGTTTGGGAGATAGTCGTTTTCTACAAAAAAGTTCCAAGTCTGCAGAAAATGCAAAAGGACAAAAGTGCTAAATATAGATTGATGCAAAAGTTGGATAGATCATCAAATCATCAATTTGAGAGTTTTTAGGTATTTAAAATCATCAATAATATTAGTTCCCGATATTAAAAAAATTCTAGTTCTATCCATATTTTCTTCTACAGAGGGAAAAAGTTAGCCTATGAGATTTATTGTACCAATGAAACAAGTGAAAAAAGGGTGAAATTGTTTATTTTGGAGGGCCATATATTTCACCTCAAAAATCAGAATAAGGTATAAGTGTATCCATTATAAAGTTAATCCATAGGAAAACATGAAAAAAGGATTTAGTTCTCTAAGGAAGCATCTAGTTGTTTTATAAAGATGTAGTAAAAAGGGCAATTGGACCATGTGAGCCAAGCAATTGATCAATGTGAAAGTTTTCCAAACAATTTCAATTTTGGAAAACAAATTCTAGATGTGATAGGTATATGAAAAAGGTGATTATTGGTTCAGAAAGAGTGTTGATTCTCATGGTAGTGTCTATGTAGAGGTATAGAGACACATTTGGGAGAGTAATCACGTGGTAATGGAAAAGATAGTTGATTTTAAATAACATGGTATTGTTGATGAGCAGGGGAACAATCAAGTAGAGAATTTTATGTCAAGAGTCTATTGACACGATGATCGGGTACATTATATTTTGAACCTTACATAGAACATGTTTATGATAAGGTTTTTTATGTCTCCACAAAATCCTTAGGTGTTCCACGCACTACTTTTCCAATTGTAAAGTATGGCTCAGATGTAATAGAATGTCAACACATGGTTATTTGAAAAGGAACTACAGTATGCAAGGAGCTTAAAATTCAAGAAAATGCAAGAGCGAAGTTGGGAATTTCTACATATGTGTTGGAATATTTATCAACAAAAAGTACTAATGGTGTAGGCTATCTACCCTTGAATAAAGACAACTTATAATAAGGGGAAGGGAAAGAACTTGATCTTGTAGATGACACAAGTTATAAATTGGATAGTAAAATTGAGTGCGAAAGTTGTTATTACTTGTAGGAAAATGACATGGAAGTAGGGAAGAAATTTTAGAAGTTGGTTGAGACAATAAAGACCTAAATGGAAGAGCTTGTAGAAGCTAGATGACAGAATAAATATATATAGAGAAGGTAATGAAAACCGGATAAAGGACTTATGAAGAGAAGAGAAAAATTAGTATTTAGCTACTACCATTTGAATGACTTGCAAATACATATAAACATAGATTATCATAGGAAACATAAATCCAATAGGTGAATAATGTCATTGATTGGCATATGAAGGTAAGGTAAGCCTCCATGGCCTTGAAAATAAAGCAAATGATGAAAATAGATCTTGTTGTAGAAGATAAAAATGATCTCATCAGAAGGCGAGGTGAGTTGTGAGCCATAGGTTTGGGTAAATAATCTTTAGGGACTGGTCTATGAGGATTTATAAGAATTCCTAGTTATGAATTGGAAATTATGGCTAAAGTATTCAGAAAAATAAAGCCACTTATGTTATCAGAGTGCACAATGGAAGAATGGTACATGTACAAGGGATTCAAGGGACATGATAATAAAGGTTATTCATTGAAATTTCCAATGGAGAAATGTAACATCCAATCAAGAGCAGTTGGTATTGAGTGGACAAGCATGGTTTCATAGTGAAGTACTCCATGAAGTGAAGAAAAGTGTTCAAAAAATGACAATGGAAATATTCCATCGGAAGTAGTTTGGTCTTGAATGGACATGACATGGATTCATAAGGAATTATTAAATGAAGTAAAGACTAAACAAATCCAATGGACAACTAGATATAATGGAAATGGATACCATAATGATAATGGTTAAGTTATTCAAGTGTATTGTAGTATCAATATGATGGAATGACATAAAGGAAATCATTCAAATGTGTTGGAATGTTCCAAAAAGGTAACAATGGAACATGATTTCCTAAGTAGAGGAAGTTGCAAATAGGATAGATTGGTTTGAAAGGAAGAATGGTCAAATGGGACTTGGATGGAAAATTTTTAGAGTAGGGAATGATAATTCACAGATGAGAAAAATGACAGTGCACATGGCTACAAAGATCTAGAAGGATTCAAGGACATCTACATGGACTACAAGAAGCCAAAATAGGTATGCACCAATGTACATAATGGAAGTGATGTGTGATGGATATAGTAAAGATATAATGAATGTGCATGAGTAGGCATGATGAGAGTAAATTATGGATGAAAATTGATGTGCATTAGTGCATGTAGGAATGCATGGACATGCATATGGCATGATTATAGACTAAGAATAGTATTTTATTATATATGTGAAATAATGATGTTATGATAATTGAATATGACTAATGACAGGTTATGTGTCCAGGAAAAATAATATAGCATGGTTGAAATGTCAATAGTGTTTCCATTGCATATGATATCCATCCATCTGAACACAAATGAGGATGGTAAGAATGTTGATCAATCAGTTGGTGAAGGTAGCTTACAAGATTATACAAACTACTAGTTAATCATGTAACATCAAGTAATTTGATAACAAAAATGTAGGTATGCATTTGGTTTCTTATGATGCTTAAATGTTGAAGGGAATTGATGTAAGAATCTCCTTAGTTAAAGTTAGACATTTTAATTGATGAGTAAAGGCATAGGGCCTTGAAGTTTACAAATGTTGTTTAATGCTTGAATGCAATTATATGAAATTTAACTACATATCATGTTATATTGGATATGAGATCATAACTCGGTCAAGTCAGGAGATAGACTCCTCCCATAGAAATGGATGCCAATAGAGATAGCAATGTTTGAGACCATGATGTGTTTAGATATGAAAGGGTTATAACATTATAAAAGTGTTCATTGACTTCCCCTATATAACCGATTTTTGGACTGCAACCTCTTTGTCAACACTAAAGAGAACTAAGGGATTATGTTCCTAGTGTTGTGTAAGTGTTGAAGAGGAAGGTGTCCAAATGGTTGAAAAAGTGATTGGGAAGAGTTTGGATGATGTGTTGAGTCATTGGCTAGACTTTCCAACTCACCATGGTGGAATATATGACATAGATATGTGGTATTTTAGAGTCAATGAAAGGATGCATTATGTAGATGTATCCATGGGTAATGGAACATTGGTTTATTTATTAGTAATGTTTGGTTGCACTACGAAAATCTTGGTGTGTTAGATAATGCATATATAGGGAATTATATTCTCATTCCATTTAATATGAATAATATCTAGAAGTGATTTGAGTTTTGATAAGATACAATTATGAGATCATTTCATGAGCTATTGTAAATGGGAAACAAAGGGACAATGTGCATTAATACTAACAATTTGTTTTTATGAATGGAAGAATGGTATTGGATATGGAAATGGTGTAAGCCCATATGGAAGAAAAAAACCTATTATTGAAAGAGCCAAACATTATGAGAGGGAATCTCATGTTTGGGAGATTTTCAATTCCTTATGAAACATATTTGAATTAATAATTGATATTGTTATGATGATATCTCATGATGACTATATGTGTGAGACAAAAATGAGATGATGGCTATTGAACTTGAAATTTAGGGAAGAATTCTATTGTTAGGGCACTGGAACCCTATGATTTTCATTGGTTGAAAATTTCCAGTAGGAGTCTAGTAGTAAGTTGGCACTCTCCTTGCACAAGAACTCTTTGGAAAATGATGGATTTCTCGAGGGAATATGTAGAAGAGAGGGGATGCCTAAGAGTAGAGGGTGAGTATAGAAAGGAAGAGGAAAATTAATATTTCATATGATATGAAGGATGGAATCATGAGGGTGTGTTGAGAAAGGACAATGCACTGAATTCTTGTCTGTAGCAGCTTGTGAAGCACATGATAGTCATATAGATAATTTTATATTTATGTTAGAAACATATATTTGAATAAATGTTATATTTTTGAATTGAGAGCTCCCGCGAATAAGATTATTTTTATATGGTAATTGTTATAACCTACATGTCTTCGTGATGGTTTTTATAGGAGATGTTGAAGAAAGAAGACATGAGTTGGGAACTTGGAAAGAAGAGTATTAAAAGGAAACATAGAATAAGGAAAAGGGCATGGAACAATTAAAGTCCAATGTACTAATTGTTGTAGATCAAAAGAAGCAAATTGGATTTAAATATGCAATGCAGGAGGCACATTTGAAACTATTTGAAGGTTTGGATATTCCATTATCACGGCTAGAGTTTCATGAGCCATAGCCTTGCGAATTCCTATCCAAACTTGTGTTGGAGCCTTGGAGGGAAGTGGTATAGCATAATGGAGTGTAGTGCAGAGAAGGGGGTACATTTCCTTGGGTTGTGCAGGTTGAAAGGAATGAGAACCTATTGGTTGGAATTGTTGACAGAATCGATAAATTGTGAAAGTTGTTGCAGATGGAGTTCCTGGAGCCACATCTCTAATGCTTCCTCCCTTGTTTATGTTGGAGCCCTAGAGGGAAGTGGTACAACCCTAGGGACTATAGAGAAGAGAAAGGGTTACACTTTCTTGGGTTGTGCAAACTAAGGGGAATGGGATATTTTTGGTTGGAATTGCTACAAGAATTATGAATTGTGAAAATCAATATATATGGTTTTGGGCCAGAGTGCTTAAGTGAATATGTTTTGGGTTGGAATTCCTATGTGGTATTAGGCCGAAGATACTATATGTTGACTAAAGTATGGAGAGCCTAACATTGTAATATGTATGTACACTTGTATGGTGTTGTGCACTAATGAAAGTGAAAAAATATGGGGGAGGGGATGTGAAATATGAATTGATATGGACAAGAGCCGAGCTATGTGAAATATACATTAAAATAATTAATAATGATAAATTGCTAATTGTGTTATGAGCAAGATGATAATGAAGGGGGGATATGATTCCAAAAGAGAGGGGGATAAAGAGGGGTTCAAGGGTTACTCATTTATATTAATTGAAGACATTGCATTATAATGTTTATTCCCTTAGAATTGTCAAAATAGATATTAAAGTGTTTTAAGAGTGGTAGGTGGAAAAGTTCAACTCACCAAATTTATGGCAGCATGGTCTGAGTACAAGCACATTTTGGGAAATGTGAGAGTTAATATTTCATTCAAGAAGAAAAGGAAATTCGAGTTCATTTTTAGGATAGTTTTTACCTATTAATTTTGGAGAGTAAGAAAGGAGATAGGTGATAAAAAAAGCACATGTCATGTTGTTCCTAAGGAAAACCATTGTTAGCTTCTGTTCATGTTGAATTTTTGGCATGTGTTCCTGTGGACAATTTTCATGTTGAGGAAATGACTCAATATCCTTGAGAAGCCTTATTTGAGCACTCCTAGAGAAGTTGAGAGTTCATGGAGTCGTCAAATATGAGATTCCTATCCATATGAGTGCATTGGAGCCTTGGAGGGAAGTGTGAAGGCTTGAGGGACAATGTGGTATAGAAGTGGGTGGCCATTCCTTGGGTTGTGTTGATTGAGAGGAAGAGATTTGGTGGATTGGAACTATTGTTGGAGTCGAACATGGGAGTTTGGGTATTGAATGTAGAGAGGGGACAACCAAGAGGGACAAAACTTCTTGTGGAATCATAGCCTCAATTCAAGGGTGGCCTATTGTTGTGAGAATGTAATAATGGTGCCTATGAATGGGAGGAACATCCATTTTACACAGCAAGTTGGTTTATTGAATTAAAGATAACTTTTATGTTATTTATGTTATGTTATTCCACCTTGTATGTGACTAAATGTTGTGTGCTTGAATATTTGCAATCATGGAATTTTAATTCTATTGTTAATTACACCAATAAACTAACATTCTACTTGTTGTTGTTTTTTATTTGTATGAGATCAAGATATGTTTCATTTTGTTGATTCTGGGTATTTTACACTGAGCATGAGAGTACTCTTCTTGTGAATATGAAATGGGTAGAGATACATCAATGGGGCTCAATGGCTAGAACCCAAAGAACATCTAAAACAGGTTGTGGCCAATAGAGCTGTGGAGGATATGTTGTAGTTATGTTGAATATATGGAAGGCTCTCATCCCATGTATGTGGAAGCTTGCAATTGTACATGTGTAGGATATGCACAATCATCCTATTGACCACTTTTGTTTTTCCATCTGTTTTGGGGTAAAAGGTGTTGGGTTGCTATATTATTTGTAGTGGAAACTCAGTCAATTGACTGGTTAGTCAAGTAGATCGAATTGATGGTTGTTTGGTATCTTCAATTGACTGGTTAGTCAAGTAGATCGAATTGATGGTTGTTTGGTATCTAACAGGTGAGTCGACTAGATGTCAAAATGTAGTCGACTGGATGGTCGATAGGGTAACTGAATGGATATCGAATGGATGGTAGTTGACTAGTTAGTAGCCAACTAGTAGTCAACTAGTTCAAAGAAAACTAGTATTTGATTGGTGGTCAAAACCTGTAACAAAATCCATAGATTCACGGGATCACAACCAATCATCTTCATGGATATGTAACCATTTTGGGCACAACAAATGGGGGTTTTACATGTTGTATATACATGTAAATATAGTATTATGTAATATAGTCAAAGTGTTAGTAAAATTGGAGAGTCGTGAGCTTGTAATGGTCATGAGGATGCAATCCAAATGGATATAAATTTGTTCACATAATTAAGCAAGGGAGTAGGATGACAGATTTTATCTTAGATCTGGACTAAGGAAAATCATGTAACTCTTTATTAGATGAATGAATGAGACAATGAAGGATAGAGATATTCTCAAGCATTGTTGGCTTTCCTGGTTAAGGGTTTCCAGGGTAAATCTCTGTGTACTATGTATGATTTACATTGTTTACTTTTTTTTAATTACGTATTCTCTCTCTTGTTTGGTTAAGTTCATATACATTTGTTATCATAACAAGGTTGATAATGTCTTGTATCTGAACATATCTAAATAAGAGTAGATATTGGATTCATGTGGAGGCCTTTGTGGCTGAGGGTTTGACTTGTTCTTGGATCTTTGGTAAAATTATGTACAATGAGATTTATAAGAAAGTGATTTGTACTTGAAAGAATGGTAGACAACTCTAGGATTGAGATTGAGAAGATTAATGGCCAAAACTTTGAGTTGTGAAAGTTTAAAATAAAATACATCCTTGTACATTGATAACAATGGGTTATTGTGGATCCTAGAAAAACTTTAATGGGAATGCCAAAGGAATATTGGGAGAAAATCGATAGGAAGATGAGTATGATTCAAATTTGTCTTGCATATTCGATATTTTTGAATGTATTAGGTGAAGACACTAGAAAGAAACTGTGGGATAAGTTTGGGAACTTGCACTAGTCTAAATCCCTAGTAAACAAGTTTTTTATTTGGAAGAAATTGTACCTTCATAGGATGAGTTATGGTAGCTCAGTAATAGATAATCTGAATGCATTCAATACTATGATAAGTCTGTTATTATCTATGGATATTAAAATCAATGAAGAGGATAAATGTATCAGTTTATTTTTTTCTTTTCTAGATTGGTGGGACAATGTAGCCATGTCTATTGGGAGTAATTAAACCACATTAATTCTTGAATATGTGGTTTCATATCTTATTTCAAAGGAAATGAGGCAGAAGAACATGGAAGGATTGACCAAGGGAATTTGAAAGCGGGGGATTTGGTATTTTTATGGCTATAGCAACATAAATAGATGTCCATGAAGTAACAAAAGAAGGACAATAAATTAGCACCCAAATAGTATGTTCCCTACAAGGTGTTGCAAAGGATTGGAAGCATGGCTTACAAATTGGAGTTTCCTCCATATTCATGAGTATATCCATTCTTCCATGTTTCTTTCTTTAATAAAGTAATTGGTGGAAAGATCCTAGTCCAAACTATTTTCAAAGAGATTAATGAAGAAGGAAAAATCATATGATAAATAGAAAAAATCCTCGAAAAAATTATTAAGCAGTTACGAAATCGAGCAATCACTGAGTACCTCATCAAATGGAATAACCTACTAATGGAAGAGGAAACATGGGAAGATGATTTCTTCATGCAGTGTTGGATGCTTTGGGCTGACCTGGGTTCTACTTTAGATTTCCAACAAAACCCTACAAACCATCATCCCTTTTGGAGACCAGAAGGCAACATTGCGCACATAGTGAAAAATGTTGTCTCACCCAATATGAATTTATGGGTGACTCCAGGACCCAAATGTCTACAACCTTGGAAGGGATGATATTGTGGGGATGATAGAAATTCTTTCTACCTCAACATATATCATATCTACTATTATAATACTACATTATATCCAGATCTACCATTCTATATTCATTTATATTCATTAAGATTCATTCTGTAGTAAATATCGTGGCTATTCTAGTTTATGTTGCATTTTACTACCATATGAACAATTCATGCATCATAACTAAGTAACTACAAGAAATGAGACAAACATTCCACATAGAGACACACATTTTATCATGGTTCACCGTCCCTGGAGCTACGCCCACAAATATTTGGATTTATTCTCTCTTTTATTATTCTTCATCAATTTTATAACATTGTGCGTATTACATATGAGTCTGACAAGTTCACACTAAGCTCCACATATTGCAACCTTACCCTTGATTATAACACATCTCTCTATTTCTTTTCTCATATCTCTATCTCTTATCTCAGTATTACTCTCTTGCTATGAAAATATTCATTCAACATTAGCCAACCCCAACCTCTATCTCACTACCATATATTTATATTACAAAAAGGGTTGGTACCCATTACAACAATGACCAAAACCCTAACCCACTAACCCTAGGTGGATTAGTTTTTTCCACTTTTTAACTCCCTGATCGCGGTTGTTCCAAAATCCAACTGTTTTCCTCGTCGATCCGCGTCCTTCTTCCTTCCTTTGACTTTCCTTCTTTCTCGACATTGCTTTTCCCTATTTTATCGCACACACTCCTTTTCTGGTTCATTTTCTAAATATCTTCATTAATTACTACTCTTTCCCCAAAATGGCCTATGCCAACAAGACCCCAACACTCACATGTGGCTTGTCCTGAGCCACTCAAGTAGTGTGTGCCTCATGTGGTGACTTCTCTAGCTCCTGAAACCTTATTGAAATTTCTTCAACTCAATATTTCACCTACGCCCTCTTCTCTGCTATAGTCTCCACAATATATGTAATAATGTGCTCCTTCAACAGTTCTCCACTCTCTAAACCAACTTGTTCAATATGACCCTTTGCTGTGTCAATCTGACTAAGAATTTTTCTGTGTCTTCTTGTAGTGGTTCTAATTGAGCATGTATTGAATTCTTATCTAATTGTATAGTCTAAAAGATCTGCATGTAGATTCTTCAACTCCTGTACAATTTTCATTATATCTGATATTTTCATAGTATTTTTCTTATGCTTCAATTCTTGTATTGTATTATTTACCCCTTCTTCTTTCTGGTCTAACTCCTACAATTTCTCATCCTCCTATAGATATTTCCATAATTGTACACTCTTATTATACAGCTTTGTGATTTCCTGTATGATCAACGCAATGATTTTCATATGACCTATATCCTCATGCTCCCTTTGTGTTGTTAGTTCTGGTGGAGTTCTAGGTGCTAGCAGCTCTGTCAACTATGTAATATGACTCTTGTAATTCTCCACAGCCTGTGCTATCTTCTCATTTTCTCCTCTATTGATATAATCCCTTCCTACGTACTGTCAAGAATGGTTTTAAAGACTTCTTCCAGTTGTTTCTTTCTTCTTCCAACGTGATGCCTTGATTCATCCCCCTCAAAATGCACATGGCTAAGTTTCGTCTCTAGTGTCTTACTTACTTCATTGGCCAATTGTAAACTTATACCATCTACATGAGCCCTTGATTGAATTTCTTGTGTGACATTTATTTGAATTTTATAAATTTCCTTCATTGGAACCTTGGGCAGTGCCAAGTACAATTGATATATGTCTTTCAATGGCTTCTGTGTTGTCTCCTCATCAACCTGCAACATTCCCCGAGTGATATGAAAATGTTCACTCCCCATGGCTATGACTTGTACTGTCTCTCATTCTGGAACTTTCCTTTCCTTAGGAGTTTTTTGTTGTTTTGCCTGCTCTTTTTGTTGTGTTCTAGTAAGTTGCAATTGTTCCAGTTTATCCTTGAATTCTATCAAATTCTTTATTATATCCTCCCTTTGCTTCTCAACATCATACCATGCTTCTTCTGCATGATCCTATACTTTCTCTGCTACTAGCTTTGCATCATCTTATGTGATTGTAAGCTTAGGAACACCATTATGCACCTTCATTTTATTGCACTGGCCTACAGTTTGCAATACTATTCTTTTCATTGGTAGTGTTTCTATCTACGTGGTTGTAAATGGTACATCCACAATTAGGAGATATCCACCTCCTATTTCCTATGGCATAGCGATATTTGTCTCTGGTTGCATTCCTCCATTTGGTTCTATTGTGTGGTCCTTTTCCTGAGGTGACACCTTTGGGATAGTAATCTTATGACTTAGATTTCTCATGGTTGTACTACCCCCTGTTTCTCTCGTACTCTCTATCGCTTTCCTGGTATTGGTTGTTGGGATAACTGATTTCTTTGAAGGGCCATCCTCTACTTGCTTCTTATCTTTTGGTACTGTTATCGCACGGTTTGTAGGAAAGGTTTAGATAGCTTGAGTCAA